>CBVK0101011801.1:0-13708 GCA_900067695.1 Picea abies
GCATTCTAACTTTTATTTCTTAGTTGTTTTAGTTTGTTTCTTTGTTTATTACATGTTTTTGGCTTGTTTAACCCACTCACAAAATTTTTTCTTGTCTAGAAGGCCCAACTAGGCATGCAAGCGTTGTTGTTTTTCTCACCCAAGTGACAAAACCAACAAAACACACTCTACACCACGAGGAGGTCCCCACGATCATTCACCAAATATTTTTCTCACTAGAGCTTGCAAAAAGGCATGAATGTGTTTAAGCCCCCATCCTCCCAGTTCCTTTAGGGCTGCGACGGAGGACCACTTTTCCAGATGAGTTCCTTTCATGCCACCCTACCCTGCCCAAAAAAATAACTTTATTATTACGTCATCAACATTATTATTAATGAATAATTATGTTTTAATTTTATTATTATAATATATGAAAGAAATAAATATTCAAATCACAATCATTTCACTCATCATATTCAAGTATTTTTGTTTCTAAACACATTTAATCAACATATTGTATCTTGTTGGACAACAAACAATTCACCTTGAACAATAGTTAAACATTATATTAATGGTTATAACATTTTTCAATCACAATCAAAATTAAAGACTTTCAAAAAATTAAAGCTAAACATTATATGGAAATTGTAAATTTAAATGAGTGATACATATCAAATTTCACTTAAAAAACAAAGAAATCATCAACAATGTTCGTCTTTAGCATATTCATATTACATTTTATAAATCAAACAACAACAACAACCACAATATTATATGAAAAACATAATATACATGAGCAATATACATATGAATATACAAGACAAACACACATCTCAAAAAAATATGCAATAAACATGTCATATATAGATCTCTAGTCAAATATAAAACAATCAGTATAAATGTCAATCAGTACGACTATTAGCTAGGTCCACCACCAGGGCTAGGTGCATCAATGTCTCTTCTACTAGAGGTAGAGATTCTATCAAGAACAACTATATTAGAAGAAAATTTCGTCATAAGTGCACTATCAAGTGTCTCTATATCAATATCATGAATATGTACATCAATAGTACTAGATGTTATCATAGTTTTCAAATCATCAGAAGCTTGTGACACATGTGGAGGAATATGGGGATCAGTGGATGATGACACATGTGTACTAGGAAAAATACAATGATTGGTAGATGGCGACATAACCAGAGGAATAGGGGGAGGAGGAGGATCAAACGTGGATACAAGTTCAGGCACATGTGGAGGGGAAATAGGAGGAAGATGAGGATGAGGAGGAGGAGGATCAAACGTGGATGGAAAATCGATAGATGCTACACTCAACTCATGTGGAGGAGAATTAGGAGGATGAGGAGGATCATGTGGTGGAGTAGAGGACGTGGATGGTTCTGTTCATGAGATATATGCAGTGTGATCATGAGCACCAAACCTCAACATATCGATGAGGTTGATGACACCAACAATATGACACATAAACATCATCATGTCACGACTAGGAAAATTCCTCCATGTAGTAGAGAGAACCTCTACCTGTAATATGTCTATAGGGGGTATAGGTACCACCCTATGACTAGTCATGACATGACATAGCTCATCCTACACGTTTATTTGAACTCTCAAATTTGGTTTGCGTTGCATGTGTGGTCTCTATACTATTGGATGTTGCTCCTCTACCTCCTCCATCACCTCATCCTCATGTGAGGGAGGCACTTCCCCAACATATGTGCCAATATATGCAAAACAATCGATAATAATTGTAAGATAATTGAAACAAAATGTTACAATAAATTACATGTGCATTAAATAAGACATAAAAATATGCAAATAGATTGATAAAAAAATAATGATAACATTACCTCTCTCATTTGTTGGATCCTCTGTTGTAAATCAGATATTTGTACATCCTCTCTAATCTATCCCTACATACTAGTACTCTACAATATCTAGGACATTATCATCCTCACTAGACAATAAATCAATAACCAACCTTCCAATTAGAGTAATGAAATACTTGGATTGGCCCCTCTTCGTCATCAACTACCCCCACATGCACACACACACATCAAACATATGCATAGTAGGAAATATGGGTACCGTTGACTGAGTGACATGAACCCTCTCAAAAAAATTTGTATACAACTCAGACGTGAATAGGAAGAATCTCGTCCTAGAAAAAATAGAGCAACAATGATCTAATGCATGAAAACCTATCTCAAAAAAACATCCTCCCATCTAATCAATTAGGGCTCCCGCAATAAACTATCTACATAATACAACATACAACAAATAATGTGCTACCCATTAGAGATATACCGTGACAATGACGAGAGCATATAATAGAGGTAACTAATGTCCCCTCTCTCTCAAATGCACCTATTTGCAGTTGACTGCCTTTAACATGGAACTCCGAAGTCAAAGTAATATATGGACTGGCATATATCTACACATATGCCATAGGGGTATCTCTTGTAGCACCAGGAAGTAGCATAGAGAAATGGGGAAATACACCCCCTCCTATACAACCAAATGATTAAATACACATCCTCCTCTATGGGATGATACCTCATATCCAAACCGACCTTGAACCCCTGTCTCCCTTGATCCCATTGATGGATGAACTGTTGTAACAATGCAGAGTTCCCCCTAAGGGATCTTCCATGTTGATAAAACTTTAGGAGGCCAATGTCCATCAAATGGTCATGAGTATGTTGTGAAATAGGGAGAGGGTAAGCCTCTCTATCCCTCTCCCAAGCCTCCACTCACGCACAAAAATATATGTCTCAACGTGTCGCCACCTCACCTCCTCTTTCTCTTGTCATCATCATCCCTGATACACATACAAAAATCGTTAGACACATATAAAAAGATAAAATATATTGAATTTATGAAACAAATACATATATAAATGACATGTATTTAAAAAAATCTAGAAATATTTTTTTTTGCAAAAAAATGTTTAAAATAAATTGGTGTGCCCCCAACAGTTCATAGCCCTGTGGTTGGTGTGCTATAGTAGAAAAAAAACACCTCTAATTCGTGTGTCCCATACGACTATCTGCACCAACGAAGTGCTTTTATCAATATTGTTTTATCTCGTTAACAAAGATGCACTATAATGATAAAATTTGTAGGGCACAAATCCATGTTGCCCTTTGTTAAACCGAATGCACTGACGTACCATGTATACCAAAGAACCAATATAATGTCTACCAGAACACCAATATGATGTCTACCAATGATTTTTTCTTTATGACAGCGATGCATTTGGTGGACTCATGGGCACCACCAAGCTAAACTTCGATATTGTCGTTGAAGCAGTGTGACGAGTTATTATTAACGCACCAACACTACCATGATAGTGGAGCATTGAAGTTTTGTACATTGGTGCATTGTAAAGGATAGAGCACCAGTAATGAGGAATCCAATGAGATTCCAAGCTATGAAAATTCCAGAAATATATGTCATGGTGTGCTTCTGTATACAAAACCGGTGTGTCGGATTACAATGGTTGCACCACTACATTAAATTTTATAAATTGATATTTAAGTGGTGCACTTAGTTAAATGAAGTGTACTGGTGGGTAATGTTAAATGAAATCGGTGATATTTATTTGGTGTGCTTATTATTTTCATAAAGTGTGGCTATGCATTTGAACATTGACGTGCCAGAGAGTTATGTGTCTGGTTCACACTGGTGCGATTGGGAAAAATTTATGCATTGCTAGGTTAAATTTTCATACAACGTTGAGTTAGTGGTGCGGTTAATGAAGCGAAATGTGTTGGTGTGGCTAGAATCCCATTGTGCGCCTATTTTGGGGAGTTCTAAGAGATTCACCACATTGTAAAGGATAGAGCACCGGGAATGAGGCATCCAATGAGATGCCCTGCTATGAAAAATTGGGCAATATATGTCCTGGTTCATTTTTGTATACATTTTCGATGCGTTGGATCACAATGGTTGCACCTCTATGTTAAATTTTATAAATCATTATATTAGCAATGTCACTAGTTAAGTGAAGTATAGAGATGCGTAATGTTAAACAACACCAAAGTGATTTATTTGGTGTGTGTATGTTTTTTATTAAATATGGCAGTGCGTTTAAACATTTACATGTGAGGGCACTATTTTTCCGGTACGCCCCGATGTTCTTGGATAGAATTGGTGCACTTCTAAGTTAAATTTAATATATCGTTGAACTAACAATGTGATTAATGAAGTGAAATTTGTTGGTGTGGGTCGAATCCCATTGTGCCCCCGTTTTGGGGCATTCCAAAGGATGCACCATTTCGTTTTCTAATAATTCATCATGATGTACTTGAGGTAACGACACCAGTTCATCCATGTATTCAGTGCCCTATAGGATATTCTCATTGTGTATTTGACAGAGTATGCACCGTGTCAGGGCGAGCCTAACTGTTCAAGCGCATCGCACATAATTGAAAAATAAATAGAAAAAATGCACAAATTTGAAACTAAATTGTAATTTTGAATGGATGAAAATGAAAATAGGAAGGTAATAAACTATTTACCTGACCTCTTATATTCCGAGGAGGCATGGTTGCACCCTTGAGATGAATTGAAAATTTGTGGTAATTTCTAAAATTTGGAAATGTGTGGAATCCACTAATAGTGATATTCAAGTTGGTGTAGAGCACCAAAAACAGAGCGTATTAGGAATAAAGGTGAGCATCAATGCTTTCTTGAGAGTTTGGAAGCAAGATATGCACTGTAACAATCAAAATTAGTTGGGCAATTTTTTTTTTTAATTTACCCTACTTCGGTGCGCTTTGGGAAATTTAGGCGCACCGGGGCATAATATGCAACAACACCACTGTGATTTATTCAGTGCATATAATTTTATTATAAATTATGGTGATGCATTTAAATATTGACTCTCCAGGGCATTATGTTTTGGTAACCGCCAGGGCGATTTCGTAAACTTGGTTCACTGCTAGGTTAAATTTTATAAATCGTTGAGATAGTGGTGCATTTTATGAAGTGTAACGCACTGGTGCAGTTATAAGCTCATTGTGCGTTGGTGTTAGGGAATTCCAAAGGATGCATTGCTTTATTTTTTGGGTAATTTATCTCAGTGTGCTAGCTTGAACAATGTTATGTGAACATATATAGATTCACTTGTGGAAGTTCTCACCGTGGTGTTATGTTTTGGGTACGCCTCGGGGGGATTAATTAAAATTGGTGCACGATAGGTTAAATGTTATATATCGTTGAAAGATAAGTGTGGTAAATGAAGTGTAATGCACTGATGCAGGTATAATCCCCATTTTTTCTGGTGTGGGGGAATTCCAAAAAAAGCACCACTTTATTATTTGGTATTTTTTCACGGTGCACTAGCTTGAATGGCACTAGTGTGGCCATATATTGATGCATCACCAATGATGCTCATTGTTTATTTAACACAGTGTTGAGAACATTTCCCACTTCTGACTTTCCCTCCCCTTTCTATTTTCCCAACTTCTTTTTTCCATTTTTTTCCCTCTTCTACACTTACCCGAATTCCCCTTTTCTTTTCTCCCCT
Source organism: Picea abies (assembly GCA_900067695.1). NCBI lineage: Eukaryota > Viridiplantae > Streptophyta > Pinopsida > Pinales > Pinaceae > Picea > Picea abies. The sequence continues at coordinate 5,528 of CBVK0101011801.1, forward strand.
CCATTTTTCCCTTTCTAGTTACTATACTTAGTCATTTTTTTTACAATGGTGGGTTTGGAGGTTGGAAAAATCATGGGTTCTCACCTCCATCCATATTCCCATATCATGAGTTCGACCGACTTCCTTTTTATTCTATACTTTAACGTTTTTTGCAATTGCGGGTTCGCGGGTTCAAGCTTTCATATTCCAAGTTCTGCGATATCCATTTTGCACCCAAATATACACGATATACATTATGAACATTGGACTTACTGAGCTCCTATGCATCTCATCTCTCCTATATTGAGTCCAATCGACCATTCCTAACACTTATCTTATTTTCTATCATTCGCAACCGCGGGTTCTCGAGTTAGCGGGTTCACAAAAATTACAAATCCTAATTGTTGTCATCCGTCCCCTCCATCCTCTTAATTTTCCCAATACACATTTAAGAATGGTTTAATGCTACTAAATCATCATGCTGGTTCCATAAAGATCGTCATTAATAAGTGAAGGGACCACAAATATTTCTCATTAAACCACATTAAAGCACGCTTTAACAAATATTATATTATTGTTATCTCTCTTAAGCACTCATTGAAAATACTATCTAGATTAAATGAACACTCTTGTCAACTTATTGCCACAGTAGCTCGATAACAGTTCTGTGGTGATACTTTGAATATTTTTGGGCATGAGGACCAGGACTTTCAGTGGTCTAGAGCGTATTCTTACCATTCATCCCCTTCTTCTTAGAAGGAAGTGATCTGGACGTCTGAAATTGCTCGTGCAGGGTGTGTCCCTGATGTTTTTGACTGCAAGGAGCTGGTTGCATGGTGCGTTGAGAAATATATACCAATTCAGTGAATTATTCAACTTCAAGACCATTCTCCCATGTCCTTTTCACCTCAAGTGTTCCGTAAGATGTTGAAAATCCTTGAGCCAACACTTACTTTCAAAGGAGAGGATTGCAAGGATTTCTTGAAAAAGCATGAAAAGGTCCTGGACCTCTTTCCTGAGTTCTTGGAGAATCTTGCGGTCATCCCTGAAGGCATTACCAGGTTGTAGGTTGAATTGTTCAAAAACCACTTTCGGGAAATTGCTTGGTTATTCACTAGGGTGACAGGCCAAGAAAATACCCCAATCATTTCTTGTATGATTCTTTATATCTTATATTTTACAGTCAAAGAGCAAGCTATTTTCAATTAGGGAAAAATGATTTCCATTGAAATCTCTTCCCAATTTTCACAGTACAAAAAAGACAAGAAATTCTTTATGGCTTCTTATTTGGTTTTCGCGATAGCACATTGCTGTCATTTTCCAAAATTGTCTATCTGTAAAAGGGTGAACTGTGAACTTGACCTAGTTACCTTCTGGTACCAAGTGTTGTGGAGACACAAATCTTCTTTGCATTTCTATGAAGTTTTCAATGATTTTGTCTCGGTTTTTAAAGGATTGTTGTTTGGAAAAGATACCCCCAGAATATCCGACCAGGCAAGTAAATTCCTGGATAAAAAGGGGAAGTTGGAGCAAATGGAAAATCAAAATGTTATCAAGATTTTAGATTCTAAGGAAAATCCTTCCTTTCTTCCATGCCATGTATCTGATAGAATATTTATTACGGAAGTCGTAAGGTAGTATAATTTCTCGATGCACTTTTTTCATGAGAACCAAAAAAAACGATTCATACCCCTGCCTTGGAAAATTGGGGACTTTATATTCAAAATAAAAACAAAATCGATGAATTTGCAAACCACTTCCACAATTTGAATCTCAAATATGCTGAAAAGATAAAAGGGTTTGATCCTAACGAAATTTTTGTGGAACATATGCTAGCAGTGGGATTCAATAATTCATTTTTTCATACTGTTCAAAGTGAAGAAGAAGATAATAAATTAGGCGATCATACTCACAATGCTGGTGACTTGGAAACGATACTTAGTACCAGTGAGTTTTACAAGAAGAAAGGAAAGGGTCTCAGTGAGAAGAGTGCCCAGAACCCAACTATTAATCCTAAGACTACAACATCTCGGAGCAATTCTCCAGCAGCCCACCCATATAGAAAAGTGACCAACATTAGTTCATGTGACAGAGGAGAAAATAATCCCCCTCCAGGAAAAATTGAGAGCTCACATAAGCTTCCTCTAAGAAAAAGAGGAAAAACATCGCGCAAGAGGAAGAAGACCAACACATAGAGAGTGACATCAATAGCTTCTCCCTTGAAGATATGGAGCTCGAGGAAAATATCGAGAAGATGTTTCCCATAATGGATCAAACAGGAAGCACAACCCATCATAATTCATCATTGGAAATAATTGAGAATGAGACCTTCAATGAAAATAAATTCCTGGATAAAAAGGGGACATTGGAGCAAATGGAAAATCACAATGTTATCAGGATTTTTGGTTCTAAGGAAAATCCCTCTTTTCTTCCACGCCATGTATCTGATAAAGTGTTTATTACAGAAGTTGCAAGGCAATAAAATTTTTGGCTGCACTTTTTCCATGGGAAACGGAAAAAGAAATTCATACCCTTGCCTTGGAAAATTGGGGAATTTATGTTTAGGAATATAAACAAGATCGATGAATTTTAAAACCACTTCCACAATATGAATCTGAAATATGTTGAAAAGATAAAAGGGTTTGACCCTAACGGAGTTTTCATGGAACATATGCTAGAAGTAGGATTCAACAATTCATTTATCCATACTATTCTGAGTGAAGAAGAATATAATAACTTCGACGCTTCCACTCACAATGATGGTGAATTGGAAATGGTACCTAGTACCAATGAGTTTTACAAGAAAAAAGAAAAGGGTCTGAGCGAGAAGAGGGCCTAGTCCCCAACTGTTATTCCTAAAACTACAACATCTCAGAGAAATTCTCTAGCGGCCCACCCATCTAGAAAAGTGACCAAAAATAGTTTAGGCGATGGAGGAGAAAATAATCCCTCTCCGGGAAAAATTGAGAACTTGCACAAGATTCGTCTGAGAAAAAAGAGGAAAAACATTGTGTAAGAGGAAGAAGACCAACACATAGAGAGTGACATGAATAAATTATCCCTTGAATATATGGAGATCGAAGTGGATATCGAGAAAATGTTTCCCGACATTGATCAGTTGGGAAATACGTCCCATCATAATTCATCTTTGGAAATCATTGGGAATGAGACCTTCAATGAAGAAGAGTCATTTTCTTTTCAGAGCGCTTTCTTTGACGGGGAATCCAAGAAATTGATTATTGAAAAAGGTGCTATGAAGAAAAAGAAAGGAAAATCTCATTCATAGGTTGAACTAAGAGATATGCGACCTTCCCATATTTATAGAATTCACAGAGAAACCATGGATGCTCTAGATGACTCCATTGGTGGTCTTGAAGCGGAAAACACGAAATTGAAAGAAAGGATCAAGGAACTAGAAGATTCCTTAATGCCTCTTCTACTGCTTTTCATTCCTTTGAAAATAGTCGGACTGACCACACCCGTTGCTAAATTGAAAGAATCCTCAAGCCTACTTACATCAGCCAGGAGATATGTGGAAACAAATATTAAGAAAACAATGGCATTGATCACAGAGGCATGGGAAACTTTGAAAAACATTGCTTTTTTTCGATCGAGGGTGCATGCATTCCATGAGTATTTGAAAGTTGGCCTGAAGAATGAACAAGGTTTTTACCTTGATGTTGTACTGCCCTTTGGAAACAAAGTTTCCAACATGAAAAAACTAAGGATAAGAGAGGAGGATCTTCCCTCTCCAAGTCAGATAAAACAGTTGAACGCATGATGGAAAGAAAAGATAAAAAAACTTGAATGATATTGTTCAAGTGTGCATCCAAACTATATTAAGGAGGGGAGAACTATTCAAAAGTATCATGTAAGTAGACCTAGCTGGAACCACTAACAAAGTAAAAGACCCCAAATTAATCCTCAACTCGTTGTTCTTGACAAAACAACAATTTGACGAACAAGTTGATATTTTTAAATGGTTTTGAGTTGAAAATTTCTATGGTATACTTTAATATGATGAGGAAGACATAAAAAATTGTCTAGTGGACTACTCTGTAAAGAATCAAGAGATTGAATAGTCGTTGCATGATATTTCCCTTGATCTACGAGACTTTTAGGGCGAGTTTTTCAACATCAAAATTTGGCATGAGATCAACTTGGCACCAATGAAAAATTATATTGAATAATCGTTTAAGAAATCGATCGACAAATTGACTACTGAGGGGAAATCATATCCCTAGAAACTCTCCAGATATGGAAGAAAGAAATGAACAACCGTGGGATGAGCATCATGAGGAGAGATGAGGAGGAAGATATGTTGCAAGAAATAAAGAAAACTTGAGGTTTGAAAATAGGAGAAGAATAATAGATTCTCCTTTAAATGTTCTAGGCGAGTGACATGATCTCCCTATTCTCCCTAAGGGAACCCTAAAGGACTTTTCTGGAGATGGAGCAATCGATGCAAAGAGGCATCTACACTTATTTATTGATGTTTGTGATTTTTACCGTGTTGAGTATGACGATGTTATGGTAACTTTATTTCTGCAAACCTTATCAAGAAGAGAGTATGAATGGTATAGGACATTACCTAGTATATCAATTCGCTTGTTTAATGACCTCGAAGCCATGTTCCCGACTATGTTCACCCCTCCAATTTCTTATCATACACTTCTCATCGATTTCACCCAGATTGGTTTGAGGAATAATGAAAGGATATGATATTTTGATCTCAGGTTCAATAAAACCTTGAGTAATATTCCATAAGATAAAAGACCGAATGACCCATTCATGCTTGGTTGTTATAAGAATGCAATTCCCCCGAATGTAGAATATTCTATCAAAACATACCAAATGGATACCTTGGAGGAGGAAATTACTAAATCCACTGAGATGTAAGAAATTATGATTGAAATGGGTGTCAAACCCGACATTATACTGGGAAAAGTACAAAGGCATTTGGGAGGATTAAGTATTGATAATCAAGGAGCCTCCAGTTCAATAAATAATGAATAATTCAAGCCACGATCAGCTCAAAACCAAACAAATGGAGGAGGATTTTTCAAGGGAACCATACCAAATGTGAAGGTAGACCATGTGGAAGCACAAGAAACTAAGAAAATAATTGATGTTGCACAGATGAATAGAACTATCAAGAAAATGTAGAACGAGATAACCAGATTAAGAAAGGGGGATAATTATGTGGAAAATCCAAGAATGTATATACCAGAGCAAATAAGGAACCCTGCCCAAGAAAACAGAGTGAGGTTTGAAAACACGAATAATCCGCAAAGACTAAGGGTCCTCAGGAAACATATTCCCAATGCAACTATTCTAGATGATGTGTATGATGAGAAAATAGTTGAGCAAGAGAATTATTAATCACTTGATGAAAGTTCTGAAACTGTGTAGATGAATAGATGCGAGATGTCCATGGATATATTTGAAGAAGGCGACAACGACCCAAACTCGCAATAAAATGTATCCCAGAAAAGAGGATTTGTAAATAGATCCAAGAATAAGAATGACTATGAAAAATAAAACCAAAAAGATAAAGAAAAAACAAATGAGAAAAGAAAAAATGAGAAAGTGATGGATAACGTTGGAAGTAAAAGGAAACACCTGATGTCAAAATACACTCATATGACATATAATGTTGTAGAGGACTTAAGTAAATTAAGGATAATTATTCCTTTTATAGAAGTGGTGAAGATTCTCCAAAAAAGGGAAAACATTTTGAAATGGTTGGACGATCCATCTAAAAGAGAAAAAGCCATTGTTTCCAGTCCAAAACAAAGCCAAAACCAGTCAACTACCAAGATGATAGGTAAAATTACTCCCTTTTACATTTCAATTGAAAATCATGATGTTGCACTACATAATTGTTTAGTTTACACTAGAGAGAAAAATAATATCATGCCATTAGCATTCATGGAGGCATTGGGCATGAGTTCTACCAAGTATTACGAAACTCGTGAAAGTATATATGCAGTTGATTCTAGAAAAGTGCTAGCTTATGGAGAAATAAAGGACTTTTATGATTAGATCACGATAGCCCCCCATATTATTAAATTTTTCAATATTATTTTTGTAAATGTGTTGAACCTACACAAAATAGATCTAGTTGGGAATTGACATACATAGTTGTAGAGAAAATAGAAGAAAATAGAATCAAGAGAGAAAGAATGGAAGAATTTTGATTAACCAAATGAATGAATGATAATTTACACATGATATACTCTGTCTAACTCGACCAATGCACATTGGAGGAGAAGAAAATGTACCATAGTGGTGGTTTAGAGTGATTTGGAAACACACTAGTAGTTACGGGAGTAAATTGCCACCTAGTCTAGTCTCTTGGATAGTTACGAGAGTGAACTGCCACCTAGATGAGTTAACTAGTCTATTAGTATTCAGTTAACTGATTGAAACATAGTGAAGTGAGGAGGAGATAAGGGAATCATGGGTAATGCTCTAGTATGGTGACGATCCCAAGGACAATGTGCATTAGATAGAGATGATCCCAATGTTGCATGGTGATAATCCCAATGTAGCATCTAGACTCCACTGATCAAACTGAAGAGAATATTCTCCCTAGAGGAATATTCTTCCTAAAATATAGAAGACTGAATTATGAATAAGAAACAAAGGAAAAACCTTAGGCAAAATAAATCCTAGGTGTGTGTGAAGTAACTACAACACCCCCCTGATCATCACTATGGTGAAAATAAAGAATGGGTCCCAACAACGAGGCCATGCTAGGTATCCAAATACAAAATATACACTGAAGTAAAGTGACTAAAGAGGGAAAACATCATGGGAAACCCCCCCCATCAAGGTACAATGTATTTAAAAATAAAAACAAACAGTTGCTAGGCAATTGTGTCCTTCACTCCAAGATGACTGCGTAGAGACTGGAACTTCTTCTCAGTGAAGGTCTTGGTGAAGATGTCTGCAGTCTGTTCTGCTGAAGGAAAAAAATGCAGGTCAATTATCCCCTCGTGTACTAAGTCCCTGATGTAGTGCATGTCTATATCGATGTGATTCATCCACTGCCTCTGAATTGGATCTCTGCAGAACTTTAGAGTGCTATGGTTGTCACACTAGATGACGATTGGCCGATGAAACTGAATGCCCAACTTAGTGATAAAATGTTGTAGCCACATATCCTGAATGGTTATGTTAACTACCCCTTTGTACTCTGCCTCGACTGAAGATAGAGAAATAGTAGCCTACTTCTTACTCGAACAATAGATAGTCCCATAATCAATACTGAGTGAGTAACCAGATGTGGACTTGCAATCAATGTTATCGCCATCCTAGTCAGAATCAGTGAACCCGATGAGGTCCAATGTAGATTTTGTTGAATAGTGAATCGAAAAGGTGATGGTGACCTGTACATATCGAAGGATATGATTTGTAGCCTTCCAATGTAGCTCATGTGGATCCTAAATGAATTTGGAGATTGCGCCAACTTCATAGGAGAGGTCTAGTCTGGAGTGTGTGAGATACAAAAATCTCCCCACTAGCTGTGTGTGCACTGTGATGTCAACTAGTGGAGTGTCCCCTCCATTCTCAAGTTTGATTCTTGATAGGAACAGAGTTGGAGCAGACTTGCAGTCTGTCATGTGAAATATTTCAAGGAGATCTCCTGCATACTTGGCCTGATATAGTTTCATTCTTGATGCATCCTGACTAATCTCAAGTCCAAGTAAGAAGTGTAGAGAACACATGTACATCATCAAGAACCTGTCATGTAGAATCCTCTTGACTGCAAAAATCATTGAAGTCGAGCAACCGATGATCAACAAATCATCAACATACATAACTAGGAGTAGAAGTGAATGAGTCGTTTTGAGCATGTAAACATTGGGGTATGACTTACAACGTACAAAGTTCTGTGACAACATGTAGAAGTCCATCTTGGAATACCATGCCCTCGGAGCCCATATTTGGTATGTCGACTGAAGAGATTTCTTCAGTTGACAGACCAAAGATGAATCCTACATAAATACCTGGGTCTGCTCCATATAGATCTCCTCAGAGAGATCGCCACGAAGAAATGCATTTTTCATGTCCATTTGATGGACTTCCCATCCTTTGGCTGCCGCAATGGCAAGTGCTAAACTTATGGAATCCATCTTCACTATTGGAGCGAAGGTCTCATCATAGTCAATGCCATGCACCTGCTAAAAGCCTTTG
>CBVK0101011851.1:0-13267 GCA_900067695.1 Picea abies
TCTAACCTTGTGACCAAATAGTGGTAAGTCTTGGCTCAACAAGGTTATTTAAAGTTTCAATACCCTTTGTGTTCAAATGATGGAGGAGCTGGTCGGAGAGTATATGTTTTCCTTCACATCTCGACCAAGGGTCTTTCCCCTGTTTGAAATGATGTCCATTGCCTATCTCCCAAGCAAGTCCATTTTCTATGATCGAGAAAGCATTTATGATTGCTTTCCAAATCACCGAGACACCTTTTAAAGATTTTTGTGTACTTATGATCCATGTCTGCACATGAATTGACTCAATATATTTTTGCACTACTACCTTAGTCCACATACTAGAAGAGTTTATAATTCGCCATCCTCCCTTGGATGCTAGAGCTTTGGGGAAGAGGAAAATATTTTTCAGGCCCCAACCTCTAAGAACCTTTGGTACAACGATCTTTTCCCAATGAACCCATGGAGTTACATGAGTTCTTTTTTGCCGCTCCACAGAAATTTGGAGGTGAGTTTTCTTGTTGGTTCCAATATTCCTTTTGGGATCCAAGAGAGTGACATCCAATAAACATGAATAGCTTCCAAGACCGACTTAACCAAAACAAGTCTGCCCACGCGCGAAAGCCACCTGTCACTCTAGGTATTTAGTCTTTTATCCATTTTCTTCAGTAGCCACTTCCAATCTTCTAGGTATTTAGTCTTTTATCCATTTTCTTCAGTAGCCACTTCCAATCTTCTTTTTTGTAGTCATTTGGTTTTAGGAAGAAACCCAAATATTTTAGGCCATCGTCTAATTTATTTTCCTCAAAGGGGAAAATAACCCTAAGGGTTTGACATTCTTCTTCAATCATTAAATTTGTAGTGAGAGATGATTTCCCTTCATTAATTTTCATGCCTGTTGCTTTGGAGAAAAGAAGAAGTATATTCTTTAAAGTCTTTGCCTCCCTTTTGTACCCTACACTGAATATTAATACATCGTTAACAAAGAGAAGGTGAGTGAGATGCAAAGCGTGTGAGACTTTGATTCTAGAGAAAGAACCAAATCTTTTTTCTTCTGAGATAACTCTGCTTAGTCCTTTAGCTACTAAGAGGAAATGTAGAGGTGATAATGGACATCCCTGTCTTAAACCTCTTTCTGAAGGAAAAAAGGTGAGGCTGAGCCATTAATAAGTACAACAAAGGAGACTGTAGTGAGGAAATTCATGACCCAATTGATGAAGGGGACTGCAAAGCCCAAATGTGTTAGCAATAAGCGAATAAAAAACCAACTTACTCTATCATAGGCTTTAGAAAGATCATTTTTTAACACTGCACCTTTTAATTTCCTTGACTTCAAACTGTGAAGTCCTTCTTGTGCTACCCCTATGGATTCATGAACTTGTCTTCCTTCCAAGAAACCAAATCGTTCTCCTCAAATTCTTTCTGAGAGTATTCTTTAGACTCTTCTTGCAATTACTTTTGAGATAATTTTATAGACACAATTATAGAGTGATATTAGATGAAAGTCGTCCAATGTCTTAGGATTGTCTATTTTTGGAATCAGAGCCATGAAATTAGAGTTTAGACTTTGTGGAATCCACCCCGAAGTTTTGGTGTCCTCTACCATCTTTAGCAGGTCCTGTCCCAGAAGCTCATAAAATCCCAAAACGAATTCAATGGTCCAACCATCTGGACCTAGGATTTTGTCTTTTCGAAAGCTGTGTAGAACTTCTTTTAATTTTTTTTTTTCTGTTACTTCCTCCATCAGGAGTCTATTGTCTGCTTCATTTACAAATCTGGGGAAAATTTGAGCCATTTGGACCACTTCTTCTATGGAGGCTTGATTTTATGCTTCAAAGAGATTTTGGAAATGTTTTTTCCCTAATCTTGACATACCTTCAAAAGTGTTCTCCAAATTCCCTTCCAAAATTTTCAACTACCAAATGGTTTTGGCATTTCTTCTACCTTTAGAAAATGCTTGAAAGAACTTTGTAGTCTCATCCCCACTTGCCAGCCATATAGCTCTTCTTTTTAGTCTCCGTGATTCTTCCTTTTCCTTTAGTAGTTTATTTCTTCTCTTCTCCAAATGTAGTAAAGTAATTTTTGACTTAGGGGTAGCAAACACCCCTCCCCCTCTTCTTCAGATAATATTTGTAGCTCAGATTCAATTTGTTTTAGTTCCTTGTCCTCATTTTGTCTTTTTTGGAATACCCAGGGTTTTACTATCTCTTTGATCCTTTTCATATTTTTTGCTAACTGAAAGGTTGCTGATTGATGACTGTCCTGGTGAAAGGGTCTCCAGTTCTCTTTTACAATATTTATAAAAGAGTCATCCTCTAACCAAGTCTTGTTAAATTTTAAAGGGCCGGCTGGCTTCTTTGAGCCCTGTCTGAATTCCAAGAAAATCGGGTAATGATCTGAGATACCTCCAAAACCGATCCATTGTTTCATTGTTAGTTGCATTTCTAAGAGGGAATCAACTATCGGAAAATGATCCATCCTTTTAACAACTCCATCCTCCCCCACCCTGTTGTTTCTCCATGTTGGTTTGAGCAAAGTGGGGTCTAGGTCAGTTAGTCTGCAGTCAACAAGTTTTTGACCAAAATATTCTTCCAAAGGGTTAGTTCTAGCATGTACACCCCAGACTTCCGAATGTCCCAGGGTGAAATTTAAATCTCCCCCTAAGATCACCAGATGATCTTTTATAAAGGACTTAGTAAAATGTTTGTCCTAATAAGGTTTTCTGTTCTGATAAGGGCCATAGACGTTTAGGATGTGTAGATACTCCTTTAACTATGGAGCCAAAATAGTAATTCCTAGTCCAGAGTCTATACCCCAGACATCTATAACTTGAATTGTTTGGGTATCCCATCATGTTGCCAAACCCCCTGATCTTCTCAAGGCATCCAAAGTTTCGAACTTCCATCCAGGAAGTAGTTGTTCTATGCTAGATTTCACCTCTTCTCCTTCCCCAGGGTTTCTTGTAGTAGTAAGACGTCAAGGTGTTCTGAATAAATCACCCCTTTTAAGGCTGGTTTTTTAGGGAACTTACTAAACCCCTGCAGTTGAAAGACATGCACTTCATCCTGAAACCTTTCCCCACGGCCTCACTGCTCTAATTTCTCTTTCAATCGACTGTTGTTTTCTGTCCAGAAGGTCTATCCTGGCTTTGGATTGAGCTTTTGAGATCAAGAATTTTCTCCCACGACCTTCTCTATCCAATGACGAGATCACTTCCTTTCCTAGCCCTCTCGAGGGTTTGGTTTCCTTCTGGGATGTAAGAAAATAGAGAGTTGTCAAAGTCTCGGTGGGAAGGGAGGAAGAAGAATAATCATCTTCTGCACAACAAGTCTCTTTAGGGAAGGTGGATGCCTTGATGAAATAGTCGTCTTGAAGGTGTTCGAGCCTCTATCGATCCGTGAAGAGGGGTCAGTATCTAGGGACATATTTTTGAGAGCCTCCAACCACTCATTGCAATCTAGAGTAATATTTTTAATTAAAACAATAATAGGAGGAGAAAGAGGTAAAGGATTACCTGAGACCAGATTCCTTGAGTTTCCCAAGCCGATTTTGATAAGGCTTGTAGGCTTGGATCCTTCCATCGCTTTTCCAGGAAGTGGTTCTTGACTTTCCTATAGACGATGTTCTTTGGGTGATGAAGGTCGCTTTAGGTCTACTGAGTCTTGTGCTTCATCAATTGTAGCACCTGTGTGTCTGCTTTCCTCCTCCTGAATCACTCTCTTTCCCTTGTCGTAGAAAAGGGACCTTCCTTTGGTTCTTAAAGGCAGATGGCAGTTCATCACCAAATATCCATACTGATGGCATCTACGACATCTGAAAGGGACAATTTCATAATCCAAAATCTGTGAGTGTGTATAGTTCCCCCAACTCAAATCTATTTCTTCACCAAGCCCTTCTTTAATGTTCAAATTGACTAAAATCCTTGCCACTTTCCTTTGTTTTGTTTCTTCAAAGGATAAATCCGCTTCCAAGAAGTCCACTAGATAATTCCCTATTGATTTGAAGTAATCTAAGGACAAAAACTGTAGAGGCAGTGCCGAGAGATGGACCCAAACTGAGATTTTATCCAATTTTTCTCTGCTGGCATAAAAAAGGGGGCTCCACCATTTAAAAAAAGAGGGGAATTGTTAACACTCCAGTTTTTGCCAAGTACCCATTTTGCATGATCTGGTTGAAGAAAGTTTAACGCAAACCAGTTCCTGTTTAATTCAATGATCTTAGGGACGTAGCCAAGATGCTCTTTCCAAACAGAATGTGCCTAGTCAATGATGGATTTGTGCGCAAACGATCTACCACTTGCTCTCCCAACTAGTGTTTGGTTTGCCATTTGGATAACCTGATTCATACCTACCTCCTCCCCAAGAACGAGATTCCCCACTTTTCCTTTGGTTTTTAAACCTTTCCTTTTCTGTCTCTGTCCAACAATGCTTTTTCTCCTTTGTTCGCAAGGGCCCCCGATAAAATATGTATTCATATGGCAGGTCTGAGTAAGACCCCCTTTATCCTGGATGAAACCCCGTTGTTCTTCAATGATAAGGAGAGTTGATATAAAGACCTTATTGGGGTTTGTTTTGGATAGATCCTACGATACACCAGGGAGACGAGAAGAAAAGATATCTAATCTACTCTATTCTGCAACTGTTTCTGAGTGGGAGTTTGAACCGTGTAGATTTAATCCACTTCTAGGGTCCTCCTGATTGGAAGGGGGTGAAGAAAGGGTAAACCCTCCTTTTAGTCTATGAGATCCAGTCAAAAGATGAATCATCCGGGGGGCTAAGGGAGGGAATAATTCCTCCTTCTATGTGCAGATGATCCAATGGCAGGAATTCCAGGAAATCCCCAAAACAACCTTCAAACACCTCATTCCTCAAGGAAGGCTGAAAAAAGGAAAGTTGTATCGACTTACTAGGGAGATAATGGATTTCTTTATCAGGAACTAGGTGCTGTGCCTGACTGTTGGACATCTCTTTCACCACTGCGTGAGCCCCCAAACCTCCACATGTTCCAAACCAGATCTTTTCTCCACTCGGTTGGTCCCTTGTGGTGGCCACATGGACTGAAAAATCCTCCATAATGGCTCCCTAAAACTCCACGTCCACCAGTCCTTGTGTTATTTAGAAAAGGAGGAGGGAACACCGCAGAACCTTCACTTCCGCTCTAAGAAGAGGCTAGGAAAGAAACCGCCTAAGGTCCCTCGGACAGATCGCCCATCTTGAGACCTAACGATAGGTTTTGACTGCAGTCTGTATACCGGAAAAAAACTAACTGCGGTCCCGAACCGCAGTTGGGATAAACTCTGCCATCTTCCATTATGACCAAGAGACATTATACTTCATTTCCCAGGGTATTGAAGTTTGTACATAGAGATTGGATAGTGTTTTAAAATATTTTTAATGCTTGTTAATTTTTTTAGAATTATGTTTTTTAAAATATTTTTAATGCTTTCCAAGTGCATCGATAAACATGGACCTGTAATTTTCATGTGGTCTCAGTTATATATGCTTACACAAGAAACATTGTATGTCACAAAGCACAACCAATTCAATGAATTCAGAATTCAACTGCATATACATTGTAATGCCACGAATATCGAGGGAGATGAACCCATGTGGTCTCAATTATACACGCTTACATAGAAAATGATGTGTGTCATAGAGGACAACCAATTCAACAACATATGCATCCTAATGCCATGGATGCCCGAGGGAGCTAAACCTGCCTCGCCCTTAGAGACCTACCCATTTACAACATATCTAGATGCAGGTCAAGTTGGGGATCTACAATAAACTAGATGAACTGGTCAAGCAATTTGTTCATGAGATTCCACTTCTTATAGACGAAGAATACTATGGCCGTGTTGAGGGAAGCGAGATCATATTCAACTTGAGCAAAGTTGCAGAGATGATAATCTTATATTTATTTTTTACAACTAATTAATATTTTGCTGAAAATATGTATATGATTTTATTCATTAGCTTTATTTTAGCTAATTCATGCCCTTGAACTCTAATGGATGTGTTCTAGTGCTTCTACTTCCTCTCAAGGATCTAGGCTCCCCTGGTTTTCTGCCTCCTAAATATTTGGTTTTTACAAGAAGTAAAGGTTGTGAGTTCAAATTCAACATTATATTTGGTTTTTACAAGAAGTAAAGGTTGTGAGTTCAAATTCAACATTAACTCTGAAAATGATATGGACTAGTATAGGAGCATCGACCCTAACTCATTATCAAGGGAAGAGAGGAGTCAACAATACAATTTATAAAGGGAAGAGAGGAGTCAACAATGCAATTTATCAAGGGAAGAGAGGAGTCAACAATACAATTTCTCCTGTAACCTGATGTGATGGATGGTCGCATAAATGACTTCGACTTCAGTTTTGTTTCATAGGTCAAGTCTTTTTATCATATCTTTAGAGTTAGTGGGAGTTCATTGAATTTCTGATCATTGTTTAGGTCAGCATGTCTGAGGGCTGTTGTGTTAGTTAAGTTTATGGATGCTGAGAGACAACTTCTGGAATTGAAAAACAAAAAAATTATAGGCATACTAACAAAAATTGAAGAGGAAACCAAAACTAGAGAAGATGTATGAAATCTCAAGGGGGTTTTAGACTGTAGAGGCAACTACAGTGAGTTGGATAAGCACAATTAGAGAAAATTGTTGAGATATATTAGGGAAGCAATGCAATGGAATTGATTAGGGAAAGAAAGAAGCTAGGCAATTTAGTGTCAACATTTAAACAAAACAACTAGGCTTAAAAGGTAGGAAAAAGGTTCAGAGACTAGTTGAAGAAAAGACCTCAAAGTTAATAGCAGAAAAATGGTTGTACATTAAAAATTGATTTACAACATAGGCAAAATTTTTTCCACAATATACAAACAATGATGATGAATGTACATTGTAATCACATTCAAGGCCGACATTTTTCTTGCATTGTTAGTGAATGATGTTTTTTCTTGCATTGTTAGTGAATGATGTGCTTGGCTTGAGTAGGGAGCCCTGCTGACATGACCATGGAAAGGTGAAACTTTGCATGCACCTCATTCAGTTTCAAAATATATGGGTTGTATCTAGCTTCTCTGGCCCGGTTTCGATTGAGGCTATAAAAAAAATAGAGTCTATCCTTCTATCCTTATGTAGTCACCAATTGTGCCTAACAGGGGTTGTACCAACTTTTCAAACAACTATGGATGTGTTTTGGGTCGCGATGCGTGGCTGTAGGTACCAAGCGTGTGGAATGCACTCCGTTAATAGTACTCGGTGGTGAACAACTCCATAATACTCAGTGGTGAACAACTCCCTATTATCACTGTAACGTGAGTTATTTGTTAAGCACGACTAACACACACTATAAAGAGAGAAAGATAATGCTTGGATTGGTGAGAGAGAAAGCCAATGCTTGGATTCATGAGTCTTTCGTTAAGAATCAACCGACACACACTGTAAAGAGAGAAAATGAATGCTTGGAGAAGGAGAAGGTGAAGAGATGGCCTAGTGACAGGTAAGTTTCATACTATTTTGAAGAGGGGATGCCAAAAATAATAATGGTGGATCTGGTTATGGCGAAGGAAATGGGACTGGAACTATTGAGAAAAGGAAATATGCTAGGGTACGTTTCATTCATGGCCGACTTCTTCATGCATAAGCCACATTAGGTTCAAATTGTTTTGCAGTTGTTTTAGGCTCATGAAATTGGTTTGATTGCATGTATATTTATGTACATGGAGGGATGGCTCCATGCAACCTGCCATTAGGATTGTAATTCCCAAAAACCTCGAGTAGAGCATGGTGGTGGCTCATTCAAGTTCATGTTAGAGGCATGACAATTCTCTTGTTTGGATTGCACTGCATGGCTGTAACATCGTTAGGCTTTGACTGATTGCAATGCAAAATAACCACTAAATTTTTTATTTTTTTTTAAATCATTTTTTATTTCCCACAATTCCAAGAAAAAAAATAACATACACCAAGGGAATTAAGTCATATCAAATACCCTTGAATCAATCAAATTAAGTTGATGAAATTTTATAAATAAGAAAATAAATTTGTTTTCAACAATAAATAAAGTTATTATAGAATTTCATATATACTAAATTAAGTTGATGAAATTTTATAAATAAGAAAATATATTTGTTTTCAACAATAAATAAAGTTATTATAGAATATCATAAATACTTTGCAAATGGTTGGAAATTTGAATGAATTAATATACGGTCAACATAGTTTGACTACGTGGCCTAAAGTTATAGTCCCCAACAAAAGCATTAATTAATAATATGATTTAATAAATTAGTGTTAATTTAATTTAAATAAAGTTAATTGTAATGAAAAATAGTCGAACATAAATAAAAATAAATACAATAATTAATATTAATCTAAATCAATTATAGATTATAATTGTGATGAAAGATATTTAATTAATAATAATAATAATAATAATAATAATCAAATTTTAAGGTCAAATTGGTGTATGAGACCCCCTTGTTCGTGGGACAAGGGAACCTCTCCTCAGAACCATTTGACTGCTAAAGTGTATAGAGGTATACATACCCTACCCCCCTTTGTATTAACAAATTAAAGTTAACTTAAATCAACTATAAATAAATTCAGTGAAGTTAACCTAAGTCAATCATAGACAAATTTAGTCATATAAATAATTTCATTCGAGTTAATCAAAGTCAATTGTGATTAATGACAATCAATGAGAGGTAACCATTGTCAATGAATACTAACCAATACCAAATATAGTCAATTAAAATCAACCATAGTCAAGCATTATCAATTTTAATCAACTATAGTAAAATAAAGGGAACCATAATCAATCACAGTGAATCATAGTCAACGAAGGTCAATCAAAGTTAAGCATAGCCAACCAAAACCAACCATAGTCAACAATTTCCAACTGAAGTCGATCATATTCAACCAAAGTCAACCATTGTCAATTATAGTCCACCAATGTCAACCACAGTTGACCATAATCAATTCTAGCAAATCAAAGTTAACCATAGTAACCTATAGTCAACAATAGTCAACCATTGTATCGACCACATTTAATGATAAATTCTACTATATTTGCTTCTCTATGGTTAACCATGTCAGCCATATAGCTCATAAACCCAACTATATAAACCATCAAGACTATAGTTCAACCATAATTAACAACAAAAACTATTATATCTACATCTAAACGATATCCCATATAGCTTGTAAAAATAACCATATATACCATAGAGACTATAGTTCAAATACAATTAACCATAATCAATCACTATCAACAATAAGGCCTACCATTTATATCTATATATGGTTAACCACATCAATTATATCATCAATTATATTGACCATGAAGACCATAGTGAGCTTATATCAACTCTATTAAAAGACCCAAAGCATAAAACACAAGGTAACATTATTAAGTGTCACACTTTGACATAACTAAACTCTCAACTATGATATGTTGGAATATTGTACATAATCTTAACGAATCATCATATTGTAAGGTATATGTTGGAATCTTGTACATCAAGTAATGAAACATCATATTGTGAGGTGAGCCTCTTAACTAATTACCTTTAAAATGCCATAATGTGACATCTCCATTTTATTCTTTCTTAAACACCATAATGTCATATAATCCTACTTATTCTTTTTTTTAGCGTCACAATATGACATAATCAACTATGTAGCCAACCAACATAAATAATATAGTCAATTATGACCTAACCTTATTTTATTACACTTAAAATGTTATAAATACAACCATAGTCTATATAGTCTACTTGAGTTGCCCAACATCAACCAATGTCAAATATAATAAACCAAAGTGAATCAAAATGAACCGATAGTTAACCATCATGAACCATGATAAATGATAAAACAATAGTCGTTTAAGGTGAACAATATTCAACCATAGTCAACTAAAATAAATCACAGTCAAGCTATAGATGAATGTGACCCAAAGTCAACCATAATAAACCATTATCACCTATAGTAGGCTATAGTAAACTAAATTCAATTAAAGTCTACATAACTCAACCAAAGTAATCTAGTCAACTACAGTAAACTAAAGTGTATCACAGTCAACTATGGTAAACTAAAGTGTATCATAGTCAACTAAAGTATGCCATAGTTATTAATAGCCAAAGATAGTCAACCTTAGTCACTTATAGTTAACGATAGTGAACCATAACCAACCACATTCAATGAGAGTCAACTATGGTCAACCATAATCAATGAAAGTCCACCATAAGTAACCTATAGTCAACCAAAGTCATCATAGTCATCCATAAGCAACTAAGGTCAACTAAAGTTACCTATAGTGAGTGATTGTTAACCAGAGTAAACCAAAGTCATCTAAAGTCAACCACAATCATCCCAAGCCAATCAAACTTGACAAAGTCAACTACATTAAATGATAATCAACCAAACCCAACCTTAATCATCTCTAGTTAACCATAATGAACCAACCTCTACCACAATCAATGAAACTTATCCATAGCCAACCATTAAGGATCAAAATGAACTATCTAGTTAACTAATGTCAACCAAGGTTAATCAAATTAAATCAAAGTTAACTAAAATCAACCAAGGACAACCATAATATATCAATAGTCAACCATTAAGAACCAAAATCAACTATAGTCAACCAAAATCAACCATAGTCAACCAAAATCAAGCAAAGTAAACTATAGTCAATTAATAGACAACCATTTAGAATTAAAATCAACTATAGAAAATCAAAGTCAAACCATAATCAACCAAAATCACGTTTAATTATAAACTACCTTTTCTTTCTCTAACATGGTCAACCATAGGCAATTTTCATGGTCACTCAAAATCAAACTTAGTCAACTAGGTTAGAGAAATATTTCTATGCCACGCCCCAAGTAACTTAAGGTATCTCAATTCAATAACTAACCAAGGCCATAGTTCAACATGATCAAACACGCCCAACATGGTTTACTATAGTTAACGATAATTAAGCACAACCACGGTCAACCATGGTCCACTATAGTTACCACTAATCAATTATAGTCAACATGGTTAATAAGGTCATCCATATTCAAACATGGTAAAGTGATCTGTAAACTTCTGTGGATATTCCACTGGAACAGTTCATCACAACAGATTTGATAAATAAAACTGAAATCTACACAATTATGAAGGTAAAATCCCTTTAGATTCCAAAATATTTAGTTACTGATTTTCTGCTTATGCATGAAATAGATAAAATGTGGAAAGTAGAGAACAATAAAATACAATCACACACCATCCAATAAATAACACATATATTTTCTCTAGGAAACCGTTATTGGAGAAAACCTAGCTAGAAGGTGAGGTTGCTCTGCTCTCTTTTCTCTGGTATGGAAATAATGCAAGTACAAAGGAGAAGGCGCTCTCTATGGAGTTACCTGAGATATGTGGCCTATTAGAATACCACATAACATTATCCCCCTATGTTATGATCTCTAATTTCCCACTCCTAATTGTTCTTCTATGCTATGGTTCAAAATACAATAACATAGAATGGAACCCCTTCTCCTCCTAGTGGCCCAGTATTCAACCTAGCTCGATAACCATTTAGGGGTAGGTTTTTGACTTCCTCAACCCTCAATTTTCATAGGTTTTTGAACCTTATAGAATATTGTTGGAATTACATACGTGGATAACCCCATATGCATGAGTAATGGGGGTTGACGTGGCATCCTCTCGTACCATGGTGGTCAACATAGTAGGTCAACTTGTGGGAGGTACAACTTTTGCATATGAGCTCTGATTGAGGAAATTTTTACATTGTTGGAAAGGTCTCAATGTGTCGAATAACATTACAGGGTCCAACCTATGATAGGAAATTTTTAACCCCCCAAAATTCCATTTGATGCCTCAAAATGGCCCCAAAAGGTTCCATACCCCAATTTTCCAAACTGGGACCTGCCACTAAAATGGCCCAGGTTCCATACCCCAATTTTCCAAACTGGGACCTGCCACTAAAATGGCCCCTGAAGGTTCTAGACCCCAATTTTCCAAATTGGGACTTGCCACTAAAATGACCCTACACGTTGATTCCTCCAATATTTTCCACTCTAAACGCATCACGATAGATGAAAAATAATATAATGATCCAATCCAGATCATAAATAGGGTACAACATAGCAAAGACGGTAAACAATAGTAATCAACCATTATTAGCCATAGTCAAACCATAATTAACATCGTTAACCATACTCAACCATAGTCTAACATGGTAAACCATGGCCAATCATAATCAATATGGTGAATAATATCAACCATAGTCAACATGGTTGACCAAGTCAACCAAAGTGAACAAGGTTAATAAGGTCAACCATATTCAAACATGTTAAACAAGGTCAAACATAATCAACAAAAGTCAACCATAGATAAGCATCATCGTATGAGTGTCATCAAGATTAAATACAATGAACCATAGTCAAATTTACTATTAATATGGTAAGCATTGGTCAATTATGGTCCACCATAGTAAAGCATGGTTAATTATTATCTTGGTCAATTATGGTCCACCATAGTAAAGCATGGTTAATTATTATCAACCAGGGTCAAGCATTATCAACCATGGTCAATGATAGTCAACAAGGTCAGCCTTGTTCAACTAGGTCAAACATAGTAAAATATATTGAACCATGGTCAATAGTAGTCAAGCCTAGCTAACTATGGTGAACCAAAGCCAACCATAATCAACATGGTCAACCAACATAAACTATAATTGACCATTATTAACCATAATTATCCATAATAAACAAAGTTATCAAATATAGTAAACATGGTCAACCATAGTCATCCATAATCATGTGAGTGAGCTAAGTTAACCATAGTCAACATGGTTAACCACATGGTCATCCATAGTTAGTGTGGTCAACCATATTCAACCATGCTAACAACAATCACCTTTGCTCAATTAATGTGAATTAGTCAAATATAATTAAGGGAGCAAAAGTTTATTAAAACATTGTCAACTATCATCAACCATAGTCAACTATTATTAACTATGACTAATATGAGCACCCATTTCCAAGTATAGTCAACAATGATCAATTTTAGCAAACCACGATCAACCATGGAACCAAAGTGGTCAAATATAGTAAACCATGGTCAACCATTATCAAACATGGAATCAAAGTGGCAACTTTAGTAACCATGACAAACTTTAATTAACAATAGTCAACCATAATCAAATTCATTATAGATATAATAAACTCTAGTAAAATTTAATCTCTCTCTCTCTCTCTCTCTCTCTCTATATATATATATATATA
>CBVK0101011873.1:0-30827 GCA_900067695.1 Picea abies
ACTCACTTAACTACACTTATAATTCTATTATAAATCCAACTCACTCAGTTATGAATGAAATAATATATTAATATTTATTGTCTAATTTATTTAAGGGAAAAGTAAATTAGACACATGTTTCTTGTTTACTTTTCAACATTGAGATCTCTCGGACAATAAATTCAATAGGAATTCCTTGGACTATTCTTGGGTTCCCTTCCTCATTCAGGCAAGTAAATGCCTTGTCATTAAATTCTAAGACATCATTGTGTTGTTCCAACCAATCCATACCAATTAGACAGTCATATGAACCCAAGGGAAGGATTCTCAAATCTGCCTTGGTACTTAGCCCATTCATGTCCACTGGACATGATTTAACCAGCTCAACAACGTTTCTCTTGGCTCCTCTAGCCAGCCACACCAACCAAGATTTAACATGATTGCTTCTTGGAAATTGCAATCTTTCCACTACCTTAGGATATATATAGCTATGAATAGATCCTAAATCTATTAAAATAGTAAATGAATGGTTATTGATCAAACCTTGTACTTCAATCATGTGTGATTGAAATTCTTCTTGCTTGTTGTCCAGGGATGCATAGATCCTTGGAACACTTATTCCCATGCCTCCATTGTTTCATATTTTTGTACATTATGGAAATATTTCACTTTATCTTTTATGTGAGGAAAATCTTTATACAAATGATCTCCTTTACAACCCCAACATTGAATGGGTGTCTTCCTTGGCCTTTGCCCACCTGTCTCAGTCGTTATAGTCTCTCTAGGGGTTTTATGTTCTTGAGAACTATTTCTGAAAAAGGGTGGCTTGTTCCCCTTCTTCCTCTGTTCGATATTGAACTTCTTCTTTTCCTCCCAAGCCTTTTGGAAAGTAGGATTTCCTTTTTGTTGATCATGTAAGCACTTATCTCACCTTATGGTTTCCTCCAAGGTTTTAGGATCATCATACTAAACTTTATCACCGATGAAAGATGGAAACCCACTCAAGTATCTCTAGATCTTAACTGTATCATCCTTGATGAAGGAGACATACTTCAATAGTTATAAAAATATCCTTTTATACTCATCAATGGTCATGTTACCCAGTTTGAGTTCAAAGAACTCTTTCATATTTTTTCATAATACCTCTTGGTTAAGTATTTCTTCTCAAAATGTTTCTTGAATTCCTTCCAAGTCACATTTTTCTCTTTAATGTGTTGCACCCGCACAAGATGGTCCCACCACATGAATTCATTTTCTTTTAGTTGATAAATATCAATTCTTCCTTTCACATGAGAAGAATAATTATGTAGTTAGAAATATTTTCTCATGCACAACAACCATTTCTCGACATCTTCATCTTTCTTGTGATCTCAATCAAAAGTAGGAGGTTTGATCACTACTACATATGGGTGGATTATTCCACGAATTTTTTTCCACATTTCCATTAGTTTCATATTTTTTTTTAAATAGGGATGGATTTTCACCAATATTGCCACTAAAGTTCATCTCAATATCGATGAATAGGTTATTTTAACTTGGTCAGAATTTTCGTCGCTATTGCCATGAATGTTTGTGGAAATAGCGACAAAAAGTTTTCCTGTCTCATTGGTCAGTGTTAACGTCTAGTTGACTACTTGATCTATATAAGCCTGAATTTAAGAGGCTTTGCAACATAATTGCTATAGTTGCGACACTATTCTTGGCTTTTGTTTGAGCTGTTTATTTTTTCCGTCACCCACCGGTTGAAGAAATCCAATTCTCTAACTACATAGCTCAGATTTTGAACTTGCAAGGTTAGTATTTTTTTTATTGATGTACTCATTTAACTTGTAATTTTTTGTTCAAATGTCCAAATTTCATGTAGCTTGTTTTTTCTTTGATAATATATTATATGTGTAGTACCATATTTCATGTCTTTGGTTTTTGGATCTAGTTAGTATATTCTATGGAAAAGGGTATGTGGATTCCATAATATTCTAGGTTTATGGAACCCACATACCCTTTTCCCTTCAATTGTAGCTATAATGTCTCTCTCTTTTCATTGATAAAGATATGAAATTGCTCTTGAAACTCAACCCTAATCGATGAAATGATAGTAATTGATTGTCATTTTCTTCTCTCTTTTATTTTTAAGAACTAATAAAAAAAAACCAATAAAGCTTGATTGAAGCTTTGATACCACTTGTTACATCCCTAGTACCCAAATGGGATCACACTTGCATAAATTGAAAATAATATAACAGTGACAATAATGGTTGGGATACTTGCACACCTAATGGTTGGCTAGCACTTAGTAATTCAATTAAATGAAGGAAGAAATCTCCATGAATAAAATATTGAAGTTGATTAATATATTGATAAATGATAAGTTATGGTATATATAAGATAGGGAGGAAACTCATGTTTATAACAATAAGATACATAAACACTAACCCTAAACTTATGTTAGGTATATATGTTGTTATTATATAAGGAAAACATTTGTACACATATGACCTTATTATAAAGATGTTATCTATGTCGTGATTAGGCACATAACAATCACTTTTAACTAACCACTTTCAACCATCTTAGCTTATGGTTAGCCACCTTTAACATTCTTGGCTTATGACTAAGCACCTTTAACAAATGAACTTATGATTATATACCATAGTCTTCCAATATAAATAAAGTATATTTTTTTCAACTTTCTCAATAAAATCCACATGCCCTTTTCTTATATGCGATGTTGTTTCTCTCAATTTTTTATAATCACACACAATTCTAGATGTAGTGATTAACTTTAGTTTGTAGTTGATGTAACTTGTTTATACACTATTAATAAGGATCAATATCTAAAATATAAAAAATTCATGACAAAATCTACGATAACATGATGAAATCTACTAGTCAGACAATGAAAAATGAGAACATGCCAAAGTGTCTTAGAAAATAAAACTGTGACCACTGTAAGTAGCATAAAATTGTGAACATTTTATGTAGATGAAAATCGACACGTCATAATTTAAACCAACCCAACCCAGTTGTGGATGACAAGTGGTTGGCATTCTTTTTTAAGTGGTGAATTTCAAAGATTGACATTTTGTCTACAAAACAACTTAGAGGCTAGTGTATGGTGTCAAGTGATTCAAGTTTGAGAAATTTTGACCACTTTCGTTAAATGGTGTGTAATTATTTTTCATGGTTATTCAGTACACAATACTCTATAGTACAAATTGAAGCATATATATCTTAATAGTTAATCGATAATAAAAAAAAAAGCATGTCAAAATGTATTAGAAGAAATAATTGTGAGGATTGTAGGTCACTGTAAATAAACATATCATAATCGAAAGGAGTAGCTAAAATATAAAAAATTGACAACTTATTGTTTGGTATGGTGTACGTAAGACAATTACTTGTCAGGACAAGGATTTGTCACTATGAATGAAAATGACAGGAAGCTTGCTCGGTTAAGAGAGGCATTAGAGGTGAGGGGCGATGGAAAATGTTATTGCCCTTGCTATTCTTTTATAGTCTTGCAAGAAAGGAGACTTTTAATAACAACAGCTCAAAGACATTGTAGGGAGAAGGGGCACGCCGAACGGGGTTATGAATATCGTCCCTTGGTAAGAGGATTCAATATTTAATGTATTCTCTGTAATAATCAGTATGTCCTGAATTTTAGTAATATTTCTTATCAGGATTTTTATATTTTATATACACACTAACTTTTCTACGTTGTTTTTAAATATATAGATGATGCCCCCAAAATGTCGACCTCCAAAGAGTTATTTTCCAAGTACTAGCAGAAATACTACTTTACAGGGATATGAACTTCGAGATCAGAATATTGAAGCTGTTGATCAAGTTATTAATGATGATATGGATGGATATATCGTTAGTGATTCAAATTAGGAAGATGAGATACAAAGATTGATCCAATACACATTTTCTCCAATGGATGAGGACAATTAGGATGATAGTCATGATGTTGATCCTCTACTCGAGAAGTCACGTTAACCTTTTTATGAAGGCTCAACAAAAAATATTTTATCTGCTATATTTTTTTTGGTGAACCTGAAGGTTTTGAATGGTTTATCAAACACATGTCTCACACAGATACTAAGGTATTTAATTTGTTAATTATTTATGCTTTCATGTTCACAAATACTTAAAAGGTTCATTTTTTTTCCTATATTGCTATTTTTTTCTAATTTGTAAATTAGTATATTGGATGAGATATTGATGATTAATATTGTTTACATTGACTTATTGTTTATAATTTTGTATATTGTTAGGTGAAGTTCTATTACCGATGTCAAATATTTTTCCATGCACATATCGAGAAATATCCATGATTATGAAAGAAATTGGAATGGACTATCAGGCTATTGATGCATGTCCTAATGATCATATCATATATTATGGACAATATGCATTAGAAAATGAATTCCCACAATGTCACATAAGTATATATAGAACCGATAAAGCGTCAAAGAAGGTGCCTCGCAATGTTCTTCATTATATTCTGATAATTCCACGTTTCCAATGGTTGTTCAGGTGCCAAAGTATAGCACAGTTTATGGATTTCCATGCAAAGAACAGAAGTCGAGATGATTTTCTTCAAATTCCTGTAGATGGTTCTGCATTGAACTACATCAAAGAAAAGTGTCCAATTTTTAAAGAAGAACCTCGTAATGTTAGACTTTCGTTGGCAGCTGATCATGTCAATCCATTTGGAGAGCTTCGTTCTACGTACTTAGTGTGGCCTGTTTTTGTTATAAACAATAACCTTCCTCCTTGGATGTCGATCAAGAGAGAGCACAAAATCTTGGCAATGATTGTTCTAGGTATTTAATTTTCTTTTATTTTCTTTAAATTATGACAAAATATTTAATTTCTTTGTTTCGTGCATGGTAATTATTTCTTTTATATATAACAACATCTAGATAAGTATAATTAATCATGTAGTATGTTGAACCATTTAGGTATGTACTAGGTTAAAGATATGAACGCATATATTGAGCCTCTCATCGATGAGTTGTTGAAGTTATGGGTTGGCGTCACTATGTATGACATCTCTAGACCAATAGGGCAAAAACAATTTCAATTCCATGGAATACTATCATGGACAATTCATGATGCTCCCGGGTTAACACATTTTTGTGGTATATTGTTACTTTATTTTGTGATTTAATATTATATATATTTATTGAAAAAATCATTCATTATTTTAAATTCTAACTCTAATTTGATGCTACATTAATTCATATATCTTGTAAGTCTTCAAACAAAGGGTAAATTTGCATGCCCAGTTTGTGGTCTGAGGATAAAATCTCGTCGTTCAAGGAGTTTATCAAAGGAAGTGTTTGATGAGTATAGGAAATTTCTTCCTGAGAACCATGGTTATCGAACTACAGACAAAGAAAATTTCAATGGTAAAGAAGAAAACAGAAAAAAACCACGAAGAATGACACCTTGCCTATGGAAGTTGGAATATATTAGAAATCGTCAAGGTATGCAAATTATTTATGTATGACATATTATATTAATGTTTGGTTAATTTCATTAGTATTAATTTCATTTTGTCCCATTAATTAGTGTTAATTTCAATTTGTTGATGTTTCATGAATGTCGTTATGGCACGAATGGGCTTCCACGAGGAAAGAAACATTACTCGATGCAATTTAGTAGACTGCCAAAATATGAGCACCTACAAATAGTTCATTTGTTTGATACAATGCATATCGGGAAGAACATAACAAAATTGTTATGGCGAATATTAGATGGAAGCACTGACAAAGAGAGAATTGGAAAGATTTGTAGTGACATCCAGGAAGCTAATCATGCATTGCAAAGTGTTATTATTAATTCTAATGGTGATGGTCATGAATAGAATACTAGTCTTCCTTGGTTATTGACGGAGCAATAGAGCAATATTGTAAAAGAGGTCATTCGAAAAATTAGGTTTCCGACGGGGTTTTCGTCGAACATACAAAATATCTTAACAAAAAAAGGTGATTTTGGTGGGGTTAAAACACATGACTGGCATACATTCATTAAGGTAATTAGTGGGTTATAATACATTTCCTTATTGGTACGCATTTTTTGGAAACAAATAATAATTATTTGTTTTTTGTTACAGTATGTTTGACCTTTATCTCTCCCAGACGACTTTGACAACAACATAAAACAAATTATTTATGTACTTGGAAAATACATGAGGTAAGTATTTTTTTATAAGGAAAATGTACTTCTTATGTGATTTGTAGCGGAACTTATTGACATATTATCTTTTATCTACAAATTTATGTATGCCTTGATATTATTTTATTGCATCGACATTTGTAGGTGGCTATCATCAAAACAAATCCATAAAGAAGATATAAGGTATTGGAAGAGAGAAATTCCCCAACTAATGTGTCAAATGCAACAGTATCTGCCTCCAACATTTTTCAATGCACAAGAACACTACCTCATACACCAAGTTGAGGGATTGAATTATGTGGACCAGTACACACAAGGTCGATGTGGATGGTGGAGAGGCGGTTGAAGTCACTGAAGGATTTTGTTATTCAAAGAGCATGTCCAGAGGGTTATATGGTTGAGGGATATATGGTATATCAATGCATGGTGTATATTAGTCAATATCTACCTAAATTAGTAGGAAATATGAATGTGCCTCACATTTGGCATCTCGACTCCATCAACAAATTTGAAGGGGAGGTCCTATTAGGGAAAGGTAAAATGAGGACTGTGAAAGGTAATTATTAGATGTTGATGTAGATTTAATATATTACACATTTATTAAATTATTCCTTTATAAAAAATAGCTAATCAATGATATTAAATTGTTATGCTATCATATAGTTGCTCGAGAGTGGGATGCTTTACATTTATAAATTGCAAACAACCTTGATTGGATGGAGAATTAGATAGAATATACTGAAGAATGCTCTGGTAGGTTATCATGGGAAGGGGTGAGTAAGATGATTAAAACAACACAATGTCATCGAGATCAATTTCCTGATCTTACATCAAGGGAAGTTTATTTAGCCTTTGATTTAAAAGATAAACAAGCAAGTTAAAATTTTTACCCACATTTTCCTAGTTTTTCCCCAATTTTTCAATGTATATGGTTTGTTTAATTATTGAAATATATATTTAGTAAGTCCTATACGAGGATTATTAATTGGAAATTTATTGTTTACTTGTTTTCCATGTTGCATTTGAAACATCACAAGGCTATGTGGTGTAATGGTCGTAAATTCCGTATCAAAATGTTAGATGATAAGATGAAAACCTCAGATTGTGGGATAACTGCAGTGTTTAAGGTCACCAACATTTCCTCTAGAAGTGACAGAAATTTGGAAGAAACTGAGAATAGGTACTATGGCCATTTGGAGGATATAATTGAGTGTGATTTTAATTCCTTGATACACACTGTGTTCTTTTCATGACTCCTTGTATTAGTGTCTTGTCTTAATGTTGTCCTAATCATCCTAGTCTCCTTTGAAATCCAAAAAATAGCCTTGGTTTTTCAAGTTGAACTTGGATTTGTTTTAATAGTGCTTAGTGGTATTAGATGTGCAAAAAATGTAGAATATGTTCAACTTCTGTAGGTTCTTGTCTCTTTTACTAGGTTTTCCATTATCACTAGATTTTTTTCCCTCCTTTGTTTGCTTCAATTAGGGTCACTTGGATTCAATGAAACTAAATATAAATATTTTAGTAGGGTCACACACATAAATATTGTAGGGAGCATAGTAATGCAGTGAGAACCAAAGTGGTGAGGATCCCATAGTTCCCCCACCTACCTTATGATAGAAAGGTCATTTATTGACAATCCATATAGGCTAAATTAAATGTGAAAAAACTAGGCAATAAATTTTCAAAAAGACCAAAATATCACAATCCTTCAGGCCATGATTAACCTAATCCTCCTTGTTGATGCTTAAATATGATCCCGAAGGAGGTAAATGATACCTAATTCTTATAGGAGAAGTAGTTGTCATGGGAAAGAGGGATGGAAACGTGTATACATTAAGTGTGGGGATACTAGAAGTGGCATTGATATCCATGGTTAATCTAGTTGATTAGTGAAAAATATCATCACTTGGCATCACAAGTTTGGGCACGTTGGAACATAGTCTTCAGAAGTTTTGTCCAATTAACAATTTGTGTATTGACTCAAATTGAGGGTATTAGTGGAATTCAAGATTTATGAGGGATGCAAGCTTGAGAAGCATCATAGACACTCAATTTATAAGGATGAAATGTATAGAACAAGAGGAATGATGGAATTGATGCACTCAAACATCTACAAGTGAATTCAAGTGTTGTCACATAGAAGAGGAAAGTATTTTATCACATTTATAGTTGATCTTTCAAGAAAGACATTTGTTTACTTTCAAAAAATAAATCATAAGTCTTTGAGCATTTTAAAGTTTTTAAAGCCTTTGTGTAGAAACAATTGGGAGACCTTTGAAAATACTAAGGTGTAATAATGGGGGAGAGTACACATTAAAATCATTCAATATTTTTTTCTCTCATGAAGGGATCCAATTAGAATATACTTCCCCATATTATTTGTAGTGAAACAAGGTAGTGGAGAGAAAAAAATGGCCTATGGTGGATAATGCAAGGTGTATGCTTAAAATTTTCATACTAACAAATGAAATCTAGAGAAAACAATGGAAACCACAACCTATGCCTAAATTAGGTTACCTACCAAAGAATTTCAGAAGTCATTGTTTGGAGCATGGCATCGAAGGAAACCAAATGGTTAGAATTTGAGCACTTTTGGTTTTCCATTATATGCATATATTATAGATAGAGGTGAAAAAAATGGATGATAGGAGCACAAAATGTATTATGGTTGGCTATGGTTCAAATGCAACTATTTATAGATTGTATAGCCCAATAGAACATTCAATGATTATAAGTTGAGATGATTTTTTATGAAGTTGCAGTGTTAGTGAAGCATATCGATAGCGACTACAAAGGTAGGAGAAGCATTAAGATTTTGGATGTCCCCTCGATGGAGATAATTGAGGAATATATCGAGGGAACTTCAAATGAAGATAATCCTTCATTTTGGAAGACTATAGAAGTGAAAAAAGCCTAACAAATAATCGTCGGCACTAAGAATATCAACAAGAATCCAAAAAACTATTAGAGACACTATGGAGTTATGCAAGGAATGTTGAAGTGCTCGAACCCCAAACAATAAAAATTGTGCTTAAAGGCCAAAACATGGTAGAATGGAAACAAGCTATGGATGAAAACTATGAGCCATTAGTGAAGAATCAAACTTGGGCACGTGTTCCTCTACCAAAAGGTAAGAAAGAAACTAGTACTAAGTGGGTTTTCAAACAAAACAAGTCAAGTGATGCAGTTGAGAAATATAAAGCTCAGTTGATGGTGAAAGTGTACACACAAATTTAGGGCATGGACAACCCAAATATTTCTATACCAATAGTGAAGATGACATCCATTATAGAAATCTCAACAATTGCAATAATGATGCATATGCATATCCATCAACATGATGTTGATACAACATTCATTAATGGTATGTTGTAGGAAGATATATGTATGGAACAACTTGAGGGTTATGTACAACAAGGCAAAAATCATATGGTGTGCATGTTGCAAAAGTAATTGCATAGAATTAAGAAATCCTATAGGGCATGATATTGACACATTGATGCACATTTAATGAATGAGGGTTTCCAACATTATACTACATATCTAAATATTTATGTCAAGCATAATGTGAAGTCTTTTATCATTTTGGAATTCTCCATAGATTATGCATTTGTATGAGCAAGGAGTTATCTTTGTTAAATTCTTTCAAATCAAAACTGTTGTATAATTTGACATGTTGGATCATGGAGAGATCCATTAATCATACCTAGTTATTCAAGTAGTAAGAGATTTGAGCAATAGGAAGTTACATTTGAGTCAAAGGAGATACATTGAACATATCCTTTAGATATTAAGGATGAGTGATTTCTAAAATGTGAAGATTCAAATGGAAATTTCCCAAAACTTGTCACAATATATGCATCCAAGTACTCAAGTTGATGAGGAAGCTATGAGAAATACTCCTTATTAGAGTGTGGTAGGCATCCTTATGTATGAAATAGTATGCATGAAACTTCATATTTCTTTTGCAATTACAAATGTAAGTGATTTATCAAGTAATCTTGGGTTGCAACATTGGGAAACAAAAGGATTTTCACATTTCTCAAAGGAACATGGGCATCAACATCTATGAGAGAATGTTAGATGCAATGCAATTGTTTGGATATTGTGATGCAGATTGGGAAGAAGATGTTGTTGAGTTAAAATCAACATCTAGATATTGCTTCAAGTAGGCTGGCGGAATTGCTCATGGAGAAGAAGTAACCCACCATCTCCTTATCAAGTGCTAAAGAAGAACATGTCGTAGAAAATCATGCAAGCAAGGAATTCATGTGGCTACGAAAATTACAAAAATATGTTAGGTTAGAGCAACCGAATCCTATAATTTTAAGATGTGATCACCAAAGATTCATTGAAATGGATAAGAATACTAGATTTCATGCAAGAATAAAGAGAATTTAAGTGCAGTACCATTATGTTTGTGAGCAATTGCATAAGCATAAATTTTAGCTTGATTTTTGTGAGACAAGATAGTTGATCACTAACGTAATGACAAAGGTACATATTCATATGGATTGAGAAGTCTTGTAGATCATGAGGATAAACATGCATAGCTTTACTAATCCCTGAGATGTTTCATTTTTGAGGAAAAGCCCTTAATTCTAGATCATCCCACATTGTTAATGATAAGTTAATCACCTCATACTTTCAAGATTTATGCAAGTTTTGCCACAAAAGATCCAATAAACATATGACATTTTGGAGATTGGTTAGGGATCATTAATTCAAAAAACTTCTATTAAAGATCAACACAAGCCTTAGCAGTAATTTCTAGTGATAAAATTTGAAGATTCCATTTCCCTTCAAGACCTGCCCTTCAAGACCCCTTCAACACTTCATAGAATGACATTCGATTATTTCCCTGTTAGTTTGGAAGCAATGATCATTTCACATCTTTTCAAACAAGGGTAATCATTCTAACAACCTGTTAGTATTCAATTCTTAAGAGTTAAGATTCAAAACTCAAGTGGAAAAGTCATTTGAATTTCAAAGTGGTATAATGTATTATTTATTCGCGAACTTGGTAGTTGGTGGTTGGTACTAATAGTGTTATCTCCCTATCAAATCAATTTACTCTACATAATTGATGCATTTGAAAATCATCTAACAATAAACTATTGCTTTATGGTAAAGGTCGCCTCATACACTAAATACACTTATACATAAAATGTCATCAAATAACTCATCTTGCTTCAAAATTTGATTGATGTATTTAGTAATAAGGAACAATGCCAATAAGCATAGATGCGACATGAGACAATACTTGGATGCTCAAGATTAATATTTCTATCACATCACCTTTCCATATACCAATCCCACAACACTTACCATGGAGCTTCTCAGAGCTAAAATGATGGTTTTGAAAATGTGGATGAAAAAAGGATGGTTGGAGAGAAACCATGCTTAAAATTTCCACAATAGTTGAGACAATCCTTTAAACCTACAACCCAATTATTGTTCCTCGTTGATTGTTCAAATTTCACCACTAAAGTGTACGGAGGTATACATACCATACTCCCCTTTGGATTTGAATGTGTGACCTCTTAGGAAGAAACACATGTTCTTAACCGTGTGCTTCCATAGAAGGCACGGAAAACACAAGTTTCAGGTTTTGAAATCTCATGTAAAAGTGATGAACGCTAATGAAATTTTATAGGGAAATTGTCTCTTATGGAGAAATTTTCCCACCATCAAATATAGTGAAAATGTCTTTCATCAATATTCTTAATATTGATGATAAAGTGAAAACTAATATTGGAGTTATTAAAACTGTCAAATTTGACAGATTATTTAAGTTTGAAATTCCAACCATGTGGTGAGCCAACAACCCATCTCATATGGTACTCTGCATCAATGCTTTTGGTTTTTATGTGCATGAGTAAAAGTTGGCCCTATTTTCCATGTGAGCTTAAATTCTTTGGCACTACATGGCAATTCATTTCTAATGCTACCGCCCTCAAGCCATCTAAAAGATTTAAAGTCACACATTCTGTGACAGATTTTCACGTCTTAAAAAATCATGTTGGATCAATCTATTTAGACACCCCCCATAGATCCCTCCCCTCCAACATTATTTCCAACTCGAACCTTTCCTCCATTCCCCACCAGCCACTGAAGGTTCTTTCCAAATATGTGAAATTCTAGGATCATGGATTTCCAAACTATCGATCCCCACTCAAACTATTTGATAGGTCTCAAATCTAGTTCTCCACTGAGCGTTGGGGGATATGCAACTATATGCAACTTTATGCAAATTATATGAAATTATATGCAACTTTATGCAACTTATAATATGCAACTATATGCAACTTTATGCAACAATGAAACTTATGCAACTATATGGAACTATATTGCAACTATATGCAATTATATTGCAACAATCTCGTATGCAACTATATTGCAACTATATGCAACTATATTGCAACAATTTCGTATGCAACTATATGCAAATATGCAACTATTTGAAACCATGCAACTATATGGAACTATGCAACATGCAACTTATGCAACTTAAGTACCTTTATGGAACCTATGCAACTTTACACAACTTTATGCAACATGCAACTGTATGCAACAATGCAACAATGCAACTTATGCAACTATGCAACTATATGCAACTATATGCAACTTATGCAACTATGCAACTATATGCGACTTATGCAACTATATGCAACTATATGACAGATAAGTGTGGCAATTTCAACTTTATGCAACTAAATGCAACTATATGCAACTGTGTTGGTACCAAAAACGTATATTGGCATGATAAATTATCTTCATTTTTTAACGAGTGTAGGTACCACCAAATAGGTATCTGTCGGATCTATCTTCCTCGAGTGATGATCAAGATATACTAAGAGAGGTTGAAAGTGAGACGTGTTGTACTAGATCTATTAGTTCTAGATCAACTAGGTTGGAAAAGGTAAGGAAAAGATTTTGTACCCGCATGGAATTTTTTATTGTCAATGGAGGGTCGTGTAATTATGATGTTTAGAGCATAGGTGACATTGAGTTTCCCTTGAGGTATAAACATCTAGTGCAACGATGGGCACCTAAGGAGCTACCTGAAGTGGACATAGATTTCTTCATCAGTGGGAGGATGTATCGCATTGATCCTTCGTCCTTACATGGATTGGGGTTATTTTCCATGGATGGCATAAAGGTCGGCTATAGCACTATAACTGAATTGATGGAGTATGTCAGACCATTATACAAATACAATCACTGGTTGATGTTGGTCTGATATATGAAAAGTATGCAGAGATACGGAGTTGCCACAAATTATATAAAACTACTAGATAACAATCAAAATAAAGGGGCAACTATGTATATTGATGGCAGGCCAAAATCTACTGGAAACATTGTGGGATTTATAAATAGTACACGACCAGTGGCAACAACTAAGAAACCGAATTGCATATTTGAGGCATGCGAAGGAAATCATATATTTGTATGTGCAACAAAAACAATAGTTCCAGGTAAAGAGTTTTTGATCGATTACAACTTAAATCAAATCAATGGAGGGGATGCGACTATGGGGGTAAATATCTTACATACCATTCAACTCTACCTTTGATCAATCATTGTTAAAATTTATCGCTGCAATATTTCAAATTTTTACTGCATAATTTTTTTACAATTACTTTCATAACTCTTGATGATTAATTTATTGTGTCAACATCTATCCAGGGTGACCGTGGAAAGGCACTCACTTTGCCTCAGCAGGTAAATTTTAAATACAGTAAAAAATTATGACTACAACAACTAAATTTCAGAAATTTCATTATTTGTTTTTTGATATTACTGCAATATTTCATTTTCTTAATGTTACAGGTGAATTTCATAACTTTTATTGATTGATTTATTGTGTCAACATCTGTCCAGGGTGAACGTGGTAGAAAATCACCTGCTACATCTATCCAGGGTGATCGTGGACAGGCACCCACTGTGCCTCGGCATGTAAATGTTAAATACAGTAACAACCTATGACTACAACAACTAAGTTTCTGAAATTTCATTATTTTTTTTCTGATATTACTCCAATATTTCATTTTTTAATGTTACAGGTGAATTTCATAACTTCTGTTGATTGATTTATTGTGTCAACTTCTTTCCAAGGTGACCGTGTCCAAAAATCACCCACTACATATGTCCAGGGTGACTGTGGAAAGGCACCCGTAGTGCCTCACTAGGTAAATGTTAAATACAGTAACAACTTATGACTACAACAACTAAATTTCTGAAATTTTGTTATTGTTTTTTTTTATATTATTGCAATATTTCATTTTTTTAATGTTATAGGTGAATTTCATAACTTTTGTTGATTGATTTATTGTGTCAACATCTGTCCAGTGTGACCGTGTCCAAAAATCACCCGCTACATCTATCCAAGGTGACCGTGGAAAGGCACCCGCAGTGCCTCACCAGGTAAATGTTAAATGCAGTAACAACTTATGACTACAAAAACTAAATTTCTCAATTGTTAAAGTTCATCTCATTAATTTTATTCATTAATGTATCGTGGCATGGTCAACATGGGAAGGCTCCCACAGAGGATATTGATGAGGACCAAATATTTTATTCGACTGACCCAATGACAATTGTAACGAAGGCCTTGAAGAAGGCTAACATAGAATATCTAGGTTTTCTTAGCAAGAGACCACTGATATAGGAGGACAGGGAAAGAATTGTAGAGCTACAAAATAAAATAACTAATTTTGGGGTAAGTGGAATCTTCACATATTTTTATCAGCTATGACAATTTCATATTTGTTTTTTTATTTTATATTTTGTATATGATCTGATAAAGTAAATTTTTTCGTTTGTAGGAGTTTTTAAACCCTATGTGTGGGGAACCTGTTGATCCTGCGACTGGTATAGGTAGCAGTGATGGTCCAATGCAAAAAAAGGGTCAACATAGCAAAGTGCAAGTGAGCCTTTTTTAGCCTCCTGAGGTTCCCCTCGAATCCATTGATGAGCGAAATGATTTTGACCAGCATGACACGCCGAAGCATGATGATATAGAGCATGGGACTCCACATGACTCCAGAGAGGAACATAATGTAGATGGACATGATACTATTATGCATGGAGCAGAATGAATTAAAAGCACATGATCACTAGATGTCACCTTTCTGGTGGATGACACATGTGTTCCGATCAAGATTTAGAAGATTGCAGGTAATTGTTAATTAATTGAGATTATTATAAATTAATGGATAACACGTTTCTACAGGAAACAATGTTTTCTATAGAAACTTAAATGACAAATCATTGGAGTTGTTTGGCCCCACCATTCGCACATGGTGGAATGGCCAAGATAGAAAAAAGAAAGATGATTTAATAGACCACATGGTAAAATTGTTCGACAACACTTTCAACAAAAAAGTGGTTACCAAGTTAGCCGATGAGAATTCAAAATATACCAGCGCCCAGTATAGGGAGAAATTGCAAATATACCTCAAGTACGAGCACCCTCCCATGGTTCCCGAGAAAGAGTGGAAGGTGCTAATGGAGGATGAAAAGGAGAACTTGTTTAAAAAACAAGGACGACAACCATGAATTGGTCAAACAAGGTACAACACGTGTCATATTATCAGTGAAATATGAGCATTTATGTTTTTCTTTCCTGTTTTAAGTAACAATTCCGATATCTAATTTTTTTCAAAAATTCCATATGTAAGCTACCAGACACCTCCAATGCAACAAAGGCCAGAGTGGAAAAACACAGACAGCATAAACTAGGCCATGGTGGCTACGGAAAACTAAAAGCCTGAATAGTAAGATTTAAATGATTAACTGTGGTTAATATTTATTTAACAGTAGCGAACAAATATATGTTTTTGTTATTGGTATTTTTAATGGTGTTATGCATTGTAGTTAAATATGTTCAACACTACTGCCATGGAGGAGGAACTAATGCTTGGTTACAATCATGGTTTTAAAAGTGTGATTGAATATAGAAAAATCTTGGGCCAGACTCTTATCTCCCCAGCCACGCAGGTAAATCAAATGAATAAGGAAACCGCAGTAGCATGCTTGTAAAGTCTATTCATATGTTATTATATCACCCTTAACTAAGTATTTATGTTTGTTTTCAAGTAGTAGTTCTACCACAGTAGTGAATCCAGTGGTATTCAACAAACACCACATCATACACGGGTGCACATGTCCAATGATAATGTAGAGAAGAGTACCCATTCCGGTATGTATGCTTC
This sequence comes from Picea abies, assembly GCA_900067695.1. Classification (NCBI taxonomy): domain Eukaryota; kingdom Viridiplantae; phylum Streptophyta; class Pinopsida; order Pinales; family Pinaceae; genus Picea; species Picea abies. The sequence continues at coordinate 16,389 of CBVK0101011873.1, forward strand.
AGAATTAGAAATATTTACTGTGTTCGTAGATATTTATTTCTTGACTTATACTTATATATTATCTTCTCAAAATTGAAGAGCACGTAGCTTAGGAGGGTGAAATGTGAGAGCAACCAAGTGGGCAAGAAATTAAAGAACCAATTGTCCCAGCTACAGAGACAAGTAAAGAGCAATAGTGTGATATTAATGAAAATAATGAATTAGTTATTTCAATTATATTTCAAGATATCGATATGATCATTTTCATTGTTCTAGTTCATGACCCTTAACAGATGCCAGCTAACCCTTCTCAGCGATGTACCATAAGTATGGTACATGATCACACACAAACAATAGAAGGATAGGGCACACAAAATACAATGTCCTTGGATGATTATGATACCCCAATTGTCAATTTTATGAATGTAAAAAAACCTAAATCAAAGAAAAATTAGATGTATAAATTCATGACTTGTATTTGGATCTTTAACGATGTTTATACGTTCATATGTTTTGATGACTATCCTAGTTATGCATGAATGTCTATATTTTTTCTATATAAAGAAAATCATTTGTTGGGTATGGGGAATTGAGAGCGATGTGAGGGGGGGCAGGGGCCATATGAGCTTCCACCTTCATGTGATTGGCCCTGTTCAGTAGAGAATAACCTATTCTTGAAACAAACAAAAGCTCATTAAGGTATGCGACAACTTAATTTTTTTCTAGAGTATTTTACATAACTAAATGCATGCTTATTTGCTTATTAATTATTTACTCATATAAAAATTTGTCTTTTATGATTCATGCAAGTCTTGGTGATGGAAATGCATCTCGTGGACAACTCTTATCAAGTTGGATGGGCTAATGGATCTAGCGAAAGGACAATGCAAAGGTAAGGGTTTTGACATGTTTTAAAAAGTAGGCTTTATACTAGTAAAAGTTCACAATCCTCATGACTATGTAGATATTGATATATATGCCAAGTTCCATGTGGTGTTTTTATTGTCTAATTTATTTGTTATTGTCAAGTTATTTGTCAAATTTAATGTGTAGATATTGCATATATGCCAAGATCCATGTGGTGTTTTTATTGTCTAATTTATTTGTCCAATTTAATGTGTAGGTGGTTGTACAGTACATCCAGTGTACACTCTTTACCTAGCTCAAATTTCAACTATAAATCAAGAACCCTAAAGAGGTATTTTAAATATAATTTTGGTTTACTTGTAGTTTTTTTATAAAGAAGTATAACTATTTTAGAGAACCCCCATATACAAATTCTTTATCCATATCCTCATTGTGGAAAATAAATTAGAAAAGATCCCTCACTTCATTCATTTCCATAATCCTAACCTTATTGCTATCCCTAGTTCAAATCCTAGTTCCTATTAAACAATGCATGAAGCTAATCCCAATAATCTAGACCCCTCCTCTCATCCCACATGTTAGTGCAAGTATTATAAGGCTCCAAAGGACACTACTACAAAATGCTTATTCTTATAATAATAATTCACATCCAAATCCTTGTACATAGATGAGAAATCCCTTGATGATCCTAGGGTACACCAATATTTAGACACTTCTCCCCAACAAAAAATAGTCCCTATTCCAAACTTCATTGAAAAAGATCCCTCATTACTCATAATGATGATTGAAATTCATTCCCCTCTCTAAGTCTCCTTTTTACTCATAATTGTTAGATCAAAGACCAACTTACCACTATAATCCTTGACAATTGTAATCAAAATAATCGCATTTTCCATCACTCCTCACCCCTCTCCTTATCATTGGGGCTTTGTACAATAGTACATAACTCATATTCTCATTAATAAACATTATGGAGTCACCCTTGTCATAGGGATTTTTCAAGAGAATGTTGAATGCTATGTATCTCCCCTTGATTACTCTAATTTACTCTTGAACATATCATATGAACAACAATGAAATGATTTATAAGATGTCCATTGAAATACCTATAAACTCTTTAAAGATAACAAAACCTATGAACTCATCTTTATTGCAATACCCTTTCCATGTAATGATGTTCCCAAGACATCCTACATAAATATCTTTCTCTCTTAGTTGTAACTCACATCCAACTATTTCATATGGTTTCACTTTCTCTCTTCCACACATTCCAAATGATACCTTCTCATCCTTCTACCCAATCAAAAACAATGAAATTATTTATAATATGCTCATTGCAATACTTATCAACTCTATAAAGATGACAAAAACTATGAACTCACCTCTTACAATACCTCTTACTTATAATGTTAAGACCCAACAAAACATAATACATAAATACCTTTCTCTCTCACTTTTACATCACATCAATCCATCTCATCTCATATGGTTGCACTATCCCTCTTCCAAACTCTCTAAATAATATATTCTCATCCTTCCACCTAGGTGCACTCTCACTCTGCTATTCTCATTCTAAATCTCAAACCTCCCCAATGATTTTTAACTCAATATTTTTTTTCTACCACACATGAATTAACAAAATACATATATGATCTATTATACCTAGTTCCATAATTGTTTGCCCTTGTCCTCTCATTGGCTACAAGAATGAGGTATCCCCTTATTCTTCTATGCCTTCTCTTTTCCTTATCTTTCTATTAGTTTTCAAAATCAACATTTGCTAACATTAAAAAGGTCCCATGTCTTAACACACGTTTATCAAGTTGAATGAAGCCTTGTTCCTATTGGGAGTTTTTTTGGGCTAGCTTAGACTTCCCATTATCAACTTTAGCCACTTCTTACCTGGTAGCAACCAATATTACCTAGTTCTCCCCTTGTCTTCTTCCTCTCCTACTGTTCCATGGTCTCCTACATACTCTTCCTCTTTTCCTTTTCCTTCAAATGATTGGGGAAAGTATTTCCTCTCCTCCTTAGCTCTTCTTCCTTACACCCCTTTTTCTCCATTTTTATTTGGTCATAATATCGATGGGTCCCTTATAGGTCATTATCTCAAGAAATACCCTACTTGAGATAACCTCTACCTAGTTAGGATCAACTATCACTTCTTTGGTCAGTTTTCCAAGATGTCCCCCTTAATGGTCACATTCCATAGCTTGCAACTATGGAGCCCCTCCAAATGGTGACATCATATCTTCCTTTGATCCTCTCTCCTCCACTGGTACCATTTGTAACACCCTTGGCCTCACACCAGCCAGGCATGCCACTCCTCAGACGCTTTACTTAGCTATGAAACTGTCTTTGTAACATTCCCAACCTATAAAGGGCCAGGCTACACAAGGGAACACTTTTGTTCTCTCGCTGCAAAACATATTGTAACATACCCAGTATTCAACTGAGTTATGCCACATAAATTTTCACTTCAAACTGCATGCAATTATAACATATACATACAACACTCTTGCAGAAGATTTACATATAACGTAAATAAACAATCATGTTATGTAAATATACAATTTCATACTGAAATAACAGTAAACACAGACATGCAACATATACCGGGAAATACCCATAAACATACATATAGTTATAATCACACATATGATAAAATGTAACATAACCACGTAAATAACAATGCAACATGTAAATTTATCACATGGTTGGTACTTATCTTGGAAATATTGTCACCAAATGCATGCAGACCATCCATGAACCTACCAGCCTTAGACTACACTGTTCATCACTCTCAACAGTGAGTCACCCTCGAGTTGGGACTAAACTCCACCCAGGTAAAGGGATTCATAACCAGGCTAAAGGCTCATGGACAACAGGAAAGATTCTGTCTCAGGTGCTCACTCAATTAACAACCTATAGTCTCTCATTCCCCACATGCGTGCCCCACCCAAGGAAGTGTGCCCCTTCTCTGCTCAACAGTCCCTCAACTGCCCCACTTCCCTTCCAGGGCTTCAGTAATAGGCCATACCAGAAGACTCAAAGCACTATAGCTACATTTTAGCACCTTTGGGAATCAATTCCCCAACAATTCTCTCACTCAGAGAATTGCTCACGGGCCTGACAACCCGCCTCTTCAATTTTCCATGGGCCTGACAACCCACTTCTTCAATTCTTCTCCCAAGATAACTAGGTACATCAACATGAAATGGTTATGGAAACAGGATCAGATAGAGTGAGATGAATGTCTGAAGGATAACTGGCTGGGTGAGTGAAAAATGGTCATGAAATCATTGACTGGATGATTGAATGATGGAAGGAATAATAGGCAAGATCCTCATAAGAATGATCGTGAGAATGATGGTCAGGATGTTCATCTGAATGATGGTGGAGATGTCCAAAGAGATAATTCCCCACGATATGTATGCATGTACCCAACTTGACACTTGTCATGTTGGAAGCTACTTTGGTCCACTTGTCCCCAACTTTAGAACTTAGGATAAAATAATTATTCATACTTTATGTTTTAAAGAAATATTAATATAATATTCCTTTTTGGCTTTCCCTTTCCCTAACTGGTGAAGTTTAGTCCCCCATCTCTTTTATCGTGGTCAGTCAACACGCAGCGATGTATTTTATAATAATCATGAGACATATAAAAAATAGGTGCACTGGCCTTTAACATCTAGGTGCACTGGCCTAATTCCAAAACATAAGCATCCCAGCTTATCATAAATGGCTCACTAGCCTATAATACATATCATATACACGAGGTTCACTGACCCCCATACTGCACGCACTTAAGTTACTGTGCGTGGTGTCTAGTTATGTGCACACTACATCATTTTATTGCGCAATACTTCCGCACACTATGCCATGAAAGGTGCATTACAAAAATAATGTCAAAACAACTCACCAGCTTAAGTACACTTACATTACATTTACAATTGGGTTCAACTGAGGGATATTACAATCCCCTCCCCTTATTTATGCACTGGCCTCAGTGCATCATATACCCATATACAAAAAGTTTTCAAAAATCCTCAAAAAGATGCAGGTATTATGTCTACATTGCATCCTCATGCTCCCAAGTAGCGTCCTCAGGACCGTACCAGGTCCATTGGACCTTTACAAGCCCTATAGCTCGATTCCAAAGCTACTTGATTTTCTAGTCCATAATGCACACCAGATGCACTTGAAAAGCGCCTTCTTGCTCCACCTGAATCACATTCCAATCAATAACATGATTAACATCAGGTATATATTTCTTTAGCAAGGATACATGGAATATATTATGAACAGACATAGATGCAGGAAATGCAATCATATAAGCAACTGGGCCAATCCTCTCTAGGATTTCAAATGGCCCACAAAATCTAGTTGCCAACTTGGTGCAACTTCCCAACTTCAGGGAACTCCTGTTAGCTTTCACCTTGAGGAAAACATGATCACCCACTTTGAAATTTATGTGGGTTCTGTTCTTATCAGCATAATTTTTCTGCCTATCTTGGGCAACTTTTAAATTCTACTTATTTTTTATCAATTGGTCCTCCATCTCCTTGAGCAACTCTGGCCCAACTAATGCCATATCAGCTGGATAATCCCAGCTCACTAGAGTATTTCCCTTTCTGTCGTAAAGTGCTTCAAATGGGCTCATCTTCAACAATGCATGATACACATTGTTGTAAGCAAATTCTACCAAGTGTAGGTAGTCTTCCCATTTCGATGGTTTTTCTATCACATACATTCTCAGTATGTCTTCTATCACTTTGTTCACCCTCTCTTTCTCTCCATCGGACTCAGGATGATAAGTTGTACCAAAGTTCAGATTTGTTCTGAATCCTTTGAACAATCCTTTCCAGAAATTCGAGGTGAATTTTGGGTCTCTGTCAGACATAATTGTTTTAGGAATTTCGTGCAATCATGCCACTTCCTTCATGAAAATATCAACAACATCTGCTGCCTTGTGAGTAGTTTTTAGTGGAATAAAATGGGCATCTTGTGTAAGCTTGTCCACCACTACCATGATTGAATCATGCATCTTGCATGTTCTAGCCAATCCTATAATAAAATCCATTTTCACCACTTCCCACTTCCATTAAGGAATGGGAAAAGGTTGCAACAACCCTGCTGGGTGCCTATGCTCAACTTTAACTTTCTGGAATTCCATACATATAGCGATGTATTCAACGATCTCTCTCTTCATGCCTGGCCAAAAGTAATGGCTCTTGATCGCTGCCACGGTTTTCTAATATCCAGGGAGCCCTGCATACGGAACATTATGCATTTCATGAAAAATCATACGTTTCAAGTCCTGGACATTTGGAACAAAAATTTTGTTCTTGTGCAATAGTATTCCATCTATTCCCAAATTATAATTATCCACCTTTTGTGGTATCTTATCCTGTTGTAGATTTGCTACCAATTCTCTGTATTGCAGATCTGCATTTGCAGCCTCCATAATTTTTCTTTTAATATCAGTCTGATATATGCTAATGGTTGTAGCATGTAGTTCATGCACCCTCCCACTGAGTGCATCACCCACTTTATTCTCTTTCCCCTTGATATGCTTTATATCAAAGTCATATTCACTTAAAAAATTCTAACCATCTACTTTGCCAAGCCTTTAGATTTGGCTAATCAAATAAATATCTCAGACCATTGTGGTCTATTCTTAGCTCAAACCTCTTCCCCATGAGGTAGTGTTTCCATTTCCTCAAGGCATGCACTATGGCTGCCAACTCCAAATCATGAGTGGCATAATTTCTTTCATGCTCCTTCAACTTCCTTGATTCATAACATATGAAAAACCCATTTTGACTGAGGACTCCACCAAGTCTTTCATTAAATGCATCTGTGCATACAATGTGGTCTTCATTTGGGTCTGCAATCCTTAATATTGGAGCACTTGTCAATGATTTTTTCAAATGTTGGAAACTCTTTTCGCAAACCAGTGTCCACTGAAACTTCACCCCCTTTCTTTGCAAGGAAGTGAATGGGTGTGAAATCTTTGAGAATCCTTAAATAAATATTCTATAGTAGCTTGCAAGACCCATGAATGATTTTACCTCTATCACATTCTTTGGTGCTGACCATTCTCTAATGGCTTCTATCTTCTCAAGATCCACTGCTATCCCATCCTTTGAAATGATATGCCCCAAATAATGATTTTGTTTCTGATAAAATGAGCACTTGCTCAATTTGGCATACAACTGATGCTCCCTTAATACTTGCAACACCATCCTAAAATGATGTTCATGCTCTTCCTCTGACTTAGAATATATAAGAATGTCATCGAAAAAGACAATGACAAACTTGTCTAAATATTCTTGGAAAACACCATTCATTAAGCACATGAAAACAACGGGTGCATTTGACAACCCAAATGGCACCACTGTGAACTCATAATGACCATACCTTGTCCTAAAGGCAGTCTTGCTTATATATTCTTCTTTAATCCTTGCCTGATGGTATCCTAATCTGAGATCTATCTTTGAAAATATCTTTGCATACTTCAATTGATCAAAAAGATCATCAATCCTTGGCAGAGGATACTTGTTCTTAACAGTCACTTTATTCAACTGTCTGAAGTCAATGCACAATCTTAGTGTTCCATCTTTATTTTTCACAAACAAGACTAGGGCACCCCAAGGTGACACACTTGGGTATATATACCCCTTCTTCAGAAGTTCTTTAAGATGCATTTGCAACTCCTTCAATTCTGGTGTACTCATTATGTAAGGAATCTTTGACACTGGCGCTGCTCTAGGCATTATATTTATAGAGAAATCAACGTCTCTTTTTGGGGGTAGTCCTAGTACTTCCTTGAACACATCTTCAAATTCTTCCAGGACTGCATAATCTTCCAAATTTGGCTCCTTATATTTAGGTGTCTCTTCTATATGAGCTACAAATATTTGACATCCTTTTTTGTAACATTTCTTCAGTTGCAAGGCTAAAATTTCTCTAATGGTTACTGTTCTGGGAATTCCCTACACTTTCCTTAGTTTCCCTTCCTCATCCAAACAAGTAAATGCTTTGTTATGACAGTCTAGGAGAGCATGATGTTGGTCCAACCAATCCATCCCAATTAGACAGTCATAGGAACCTAAAGACAAGATGTTCAAATCTTCCTTGGTGTTCAGTCCATTCATGTACATGAGGCATGACTTAACCATCTCATTAACTTTTCTTTTGGCTCCTGTAGTGTTGTTGGGAAATAATACCCTACAGACTAGCAAGCTAGGGTTAGACTTGCATGCAGATCATGACCTTAAAGAAATCACTTTTAACCTACCACCCCAAAACCTAAAACCCTTTTTCACATACAAGCATGGAAAGAGCCTACTAACCTTTTTACTGATGTTTGGTGTAGATCCTCCATTGCACTTTGTCCGCTTGCTTGTGCTGCTCCCTCCAAAGAAAATCCTGCAATCAAGACAAAACACTACACATGCATGCTATTTTTCTATTTGAGGGTTAGAGATTAAGCATAAATCAAATAAATCATATATAACTCATGCATTGGGACGGGAAAAGTATTCTTTATTATTTTCAAGATGAATCAACTTACAATCAATGTTGAGACTGGCCACTCCTTGATCCTGATCCTGGGCCCCTCCTCTTCTTTGTCCTACAACTGCTTTGCTTTAATTCTCCTTAAGCTTGAGGAAAGGCTAAAGGGTTGGGACAAATGGATTCAACAATTGGGCAGAGTTTCTTTGCTATATTTTTCCTCTTCCAAATAGTTCCCCTGCCCCTTCTTTTATAGGCTAGAAGAATCTAGGGTTTTGGACAAACTCTCGGCCATGCATGGCTGGGAGTTTCAGTTAACTGACCCATAGCTTTTTGTCCCGTCGGAAACTTTCCTGTTTTTGTGCTTTGTTAGGTAAATGCGGGTTGTAGTAGGCTAGCCAGCATTCCAACGCATGCAGTAGTAGGCCTACCAGCGTTCCAACACGTGCAATAGTGGGTTAGGGCACATGTCACTTGTTTCAAGAGGATTTTCAAGAGTTTATTCAACATGGCTTTGGAAAGGAGGGGATATGAGTTGGACTGATGCCAGGTAAGCATGTGTGGTGCAACTTAGGGTTATAACAGATGCCCCCTAATGTGTGAGGTCAGAAGAGCATCTGATGGCCAAAATACATTACCAATTCTTTACCAATCTGTACTGATATGATGAATGAGTGAGCCCAGGAATCAGGAATCAGGAGGTGTCGTCTGCAAAAAATATCAAATGTCTCACCGAGGCGAGCATACCCATGCTCGGGATAAAATAGAACCATGGCTACCAATCAAATACACTGTAGATCCATGTCAAACAACTATGAAGAGTAGCCGTGAATAATACACAGTGGAGCTACATCTCAAAACCAGAAAGATATCCATGTAAAGTATCCATCTCTTAGAAACTGATTTGTCTTGATGGCCGTACTTCAAATCTCGAGCAACAACTTCAAAATCTTCAAAAACTTGGGTAGGAGTGTAATATGAGTGTACGACTGCACTACCCAGAGGTCTTCGATGGCTCGTCGGTTATGGACTTGATAATCTTGATGATCGGACTGAAGGCTTCAGTGACTTCGAACAAAGACTTGATTGGACGTTCAGGATGGCTGGGTATGCGGACAAGAGACATATTGCAGAGGGGCTGACTCAGGCTCAGTGACAAGCTTCCCTTGGACAATAGCACGACAAGTGATAAGACTCAGGCAACATATCTGTTATTCATAAGTCTATGAAGCAGGAGGCAACACAAACTCTCCATATGTTTGGAAGAGTAACAAAACGGTGGAGGACACAACTCTATATAGCGAGCAAAGCTTCCTAAAGTCGTACTACATCCCATAGTCTGATGAATCAAACTGACAGATGTGATTTATCCAAGGGCGACTCACGATTCTCCCAATAAAGAAAATACTTTTCCCATCCTCTTTTTGGGGTATATTTGATTTTTTTGTTCTTTTTTATGATTTTGAAAACAGAATAAAGGAATATTACGTTACAATGGAGGAATGAGTACAGAAAACATACAAGCTCAAGGCACAAGGACAAGACTGATGTTCTAGGGAAATCACACTCGGGAAAAATCCTCCAGTGGCCAAAGGTGTTAAGACGCAAAGGCAAACTGTTACTAGGCTGATCGGTAAAGGATGTAAGTGCGGTTGATAGAACACACAATGGTAACGTCCTTCGATGTAAGTTTAACGAGCCCAGAGAAGGTAAGCTCGGTGATTTTTCATATTTAGAGAGTCTGAAAAAGCATAAAAGGAAACTCCATTGGGGTACCTTTTTCATCAATAGTCTAGTCGGTTCGAAAAAGGGGTAAACTAGCACCGATTAGACGTCAATTCAAAACCATTTTAATGAGTGTGACAAGGACAAGATCACTCGGCTATTTTTTCAATTTTAAGGAGTCTGAAAAAAGCTTAACTATGGACTCTGTCAGGAATGTTCTTCTCGACCATTTTAACGAGTGTGAAAGAATAAGGTCACTCGACGATCTTTTCAATTTTAAAGAGTCTGAAAAGAGCTTAAATATGGACTCCGTGGGGGTTTCTTTTTCGTAAATTTAGTCCCTTAGGCCCGAAAAAGGAATAAAATCTTACCTAAGGATACTCTTCTAAAGAATGAGAATTCAATAGAGTATTCCTTTGTTCGTACAGTTGACAATCCGGACTGAAAAAGGGGTAAACTACCGTCGGACAGACGTGACTTCAAATTTCAGTTTAACGAGCGTGAAAGGTCACAAGATCGCTCGACAATATTTTCATGTTTAAAGGGTCTGAAAAGGGCTTAAAAGAAGACCCGTTTAAGGAATGTTCTTCTGGACCAATTTAACGAGTGTGAAGAAACAAGGTCACTCGGCAATCTTTTCATCTTTAAGGAATCTGAAAAGGGCTTAAAGAAGACTCCATAATGGTTACTTTTCTTAGTTAATCCAGATGAGATCGAAAAGCATAAATGCAGTCTCGCCGGATGTTGCTTTCGGATCTCAAAGCGAGCTTGAAAAACAACAAAGTTAGCTCATGATAGACTCTTTGTGGGTCGATGCCTGGCATCTCCTCGGGGGAGCTGTATGCTCCAAAGAAAACATTGTCTATGACGCCAGGGGTTCTGGAGATATTGATAGGCATCATTTCAACAACGGTTTCCATATTACCCTCAGCATAGATCTTGTGTGTAGCTAAGGGATTAGTATGACAAGACCTATCTCCAATCATAGTCACGGTGAATTCTCTTGCTTTGATTCGGATTAACTTTGGGAGGAAATATGATCTGTGATGAAGATCATCCCAAGGTTTGTCCAGACTAGTCATTTCTTCGATTACTGCTTCATCGGAAGGAAAGACTAAGTCTAACGAATCGGTGCTGGCGAGAGAACCCTGAGCCCAGACAGGCTCTAGAGGTGGATCCAACTCTTGTGCGGGAGTCGGATCAGGAGTAGCTGAAGCTTGCTGGACTAAAGGGTATGCTACTTCAGCGGTTGACAAGGGCATGGACATGCCAGAGTGCCCTGTCTCATCCATCGTAGCTGATGGGGAAGGAAGAATCCACAGATCCTGAAAGTAAGTCGTGTGGAACGACAAAACATTAAAAATCTCAGCCTTGTGGTGATTCGATATAAACTTGACATCATTATGAGGAGGTGGGTAATCGAAAGTACCCATCAAATATGGGCACAAACCAACTCCTACGTTAACGACACCGGCTTGAGGATTATCAATCATGGGAACCGTGGATGCCCCCAAAGCTGGGTCAGGTCTAGAGAAGGACAATTGATTGATGGTCACTATCCGGCCTTCGTGTGGAAATAATAAGACTCGAAAAACTGTAGCGACCACATCTTGCATAGTATAAGTCCAACTACGACCTAACAAGAGATTGTAGTCGAGGGGGGCATCGACTACCTCTACTTCGACGCACACGGTCTTCCCTCCTAACTACACAGGGAAATAAGGAATGATGCCATGTGGTCAGAATGAATGACCGTCGAACGCAGTGAGGAGAGTAGGTGATGGAGACAACTCGGGATGACCAATGTCTTTCCAGCATGCTAATGAAATAACGCATGTCGAGGCACCCTCGTCGACCACCATGCGAAAGATATTGCATGTAAAAGTTTTCGTGGGATGAGCCACTACTATCTGAAACGCTACGTGATAAGGCAAACGAGGTTTTAAGTCAGTTGTATCTAGCATGATGGTACCCGGGTTACAAGTCTCAGTAGAGCCTAAAGCAGTCAAAAAGGCTTTCCTCTGAGCAGGGAAACTTTGGAGGACCTCCAAAGCAGACATAGCACAAGGGGTTTGGGATAAATCTTCCACCACAGAGTAATTCTGGGTGGCCCTTGCATTTGGATTGTGAGAAGCTTTCTTAAATGCACCCTTTGGAATGTGTGTCATCATTTCTCCCAACGTCTTCTCAATCTGTAGAGGAAGAGATGGGATCTCAACTTCTTTACCCTTCTCAGAGGCACTTGGTTTACTATAGTCGTGCGCTCTAGTCATGATTAAAGAATCACCCCTAACCATATATACGTTCATGGATGAGGAATTGTTTGGAGGAGGGCAGGTTTCCTAGCTGCCCCCTTCGGCACTTGCAGAGGCTTGAGTTAAATTTTCCCCATGCTGAAAGGGATTAGTCAACACGGCTTGTTGTTGTTGTGTGACAAACTTTTGGGCCTCTGCAAGTCAAGGACACAGATGGGTTGGGTGGTATTTTTCACACAAGTTGCACGGATACCTCGCCTTCCGCTTTTCCATGGTGCCCTCGCCAGCATTATCAGTGGGTTTTTTCTCCCCCTTACCCTTCTTTCGTTGTTTTTTCTTCCCTTCAGGCTGTTGGTTGGCCTTTGGGTTAGTCTTCTGCACAGAGTGTACTTCCGACCTTTGGGTAGGAGGAGCAGCCAAAGAAGTAGTCTAGCTGGCCGTTGAGTGTTGGATAGATAACTGTTGCAATTGTTTTGTCAATTGCTCAGCGGGCTTGGTTTGTGCTGAACCAACAATACCATCGGCATGTGGTCCAACTCTCTGTCTAGTTTTATCCAGTATTGATCGTGGAGCATCTGGCAGGATGTTGTATAATAAACCAGACTGAGAATAGATAAGCTCAAACTGTTGAGCCCTCATGATGGCATCTTCTTTGGAGAAAACTCCTAAAGTCGTGACGCCTTTGGATAATTTTAGGACTAAAGACTTAAGGAACCACTCTAGTAGGAATGCTAGTGGGACTATTACTTTGATTAGACTCTTTCGGCGTCTCCACTCTTGGATATGATCAGAGATATGGTCTGCTGTCATTTGTTTGAAATTGGCTAGAAACTCTGTGTTGGTGTTGTATCTCACAGGTAACTGGAAATGGTTAAGGAAGGCCATCGCCAGTTCGCCAAAAGAAGAGTATCGTGAGTGATCACGCTCTATGTACCATTTTGCGGCACTCCCGATAAGAGTGCGTTGAAACAATCGCAACTGGATAGAGTCATCTTTCAATGAGTTAGATGAACACCAAATATGGAAAGTAGTCACGTGACCACCTGGATCTTCGTTAGGCTTGGCCTCGAACTTTGGAATGTCTGAAGGAAACTTCATTGGCATAGGAGGCCAACGCGGATCGTGACAGATAGGATCATTTAACAACCTTGTCAAATCGGGCAAGTGTAATGTCGCCAGGAATGGTAGTTTGGGTTGTTGCTGACAGCCTAGGAAAAAGGGTCCTGGAGTTTGACTGGCACTAGGTTGCCAGGAAAAGTTTGGCTGCTGGCCTAGATTCTGGTAGAAACCATGGCCCTGACCAGCGTAAGGGTTTTGCATATGTGGAGACATCATTGGTTGATTCCCCATAAAGGACATAGGATATTGGTCATTCATCGTGTTTGATGGACTTTGGGAAGGATTACCCCATGCCGGTCCTGATGGGAGAGGCATAGAAGTCTTTGGGAAGGATTACCCCATGCCGGTCCTGATGGGAGAGGCATAGAAGTTTGTCCGGGGTTCCATTGACTGTGGAAAGAATTACCCCAGATCAGCATTCCATAGGAAGGAACGGATCCTTGTCCTGAGTTCCAAGGTCCTAGTATATGTGCCCCTGGCGCAGGAATAGTACCCTGCACCGGAGTAGACTGTCCAAAAATGGGTGTGCCCCCAGATGGGAAAGCAGTGGATGCAAAAGTGTTTTTACCAAACGTCCCGTTCCAAACAAATGGTGACAAACCTACCAGCAAAGCTTGCGCAGGTGTTCCTTGACTCTTGGCTCCAAATGAACTTGTGTGTACAGGCTGCCCGGTGGACTACTGATGCAGACCACCAAGCGAAGGGGATGAAGGAGAGATATGACCTCCAGCGTAAGGAAAAGCATTGAAAGGGACAGGAATGCCCCCAAGTTGACCTTGCAGAGCAGCGTTAGAGCTCCCTGCCCCCATACCCAAAGTCTGTAAAGTGGAGTGAGTGAGTGCAGGACTTGTGCCCGAACTAGGCATACCATATGAGAACGAAGGGCTTGTCACACTAGGTGTGAAGGGAGGTGTGGCCGCCGTGATAGATGGGGACGGTCCACTATGCGACGTGTGAGATCGGAAGAGCG
>CBVK0101011920.1:0-14827 GCA_900067695.1 Picea abies
ATTATACTTAATAATCCCTATGCAACTATTTAACCAGGGTTGTTACATCTCTATAGCTCAAGGGGGAGGGGAGTACATTGATAAAACAAAAAGATACTCTCATGTACCTTCAGGGGGGGAGTGCATTCTAAAAATGGTTAGTGGTTAGCCAAAACCACCATAGACATTGATGAAATCGGTTAGTGGTCAACCAACAAAAACCACCAAATACATTGAAGAAAAGAAGAATCCAAAAGCTCAAGCTTTGATCCCTTCAACAATCTTCAACACCTTACAACTAACATAGGGGAATATCAATGATGATAGTCAAGCTTCAAGGTTTGAATTCCTATCAATAACAAAAATCAATTAGATTTAGAGAATTCCAACAGAGCAACTAGTCTCCTCAACTATTCATTGGGATGTTGATCAACACCTAATTATGTCTAAAATCATAGAGAACTTCAGTGATTCTATTTGTTCATTGATATCGTAATGATGTTTCTATTTGTTCCCCAACTACCAAGGGAATGTTTAGACATGGAAACTATTCACTTCTAGAAATTATACTATCTTTCAAAGTTCATTTCAAATGAAGCATCTAGCATCCATATTAGAAATTTTTCAAGCATAACTTTGTCAACGATGAGTTTAGAAGTTTCAAATTGAAGATTGTAATGATACTCGTTTATGCAATAGCTAATGTTGCCTTACTAGTACAATTATTTAGACTTGTGATTGAGGGGGGGGAGTGTTATACCATGAGTCCCTAAACTCACAAAATTCGAGATCACATTCCTATGATTTGTCATGCTTATCAACTAATGAGGTGTTTCCATTATCCACCGATGAATTTTCAGTGAGATCTAGATCTAAAAGTGGTCAAATCCATGTACTATAAATAGATATCATGAGATGAATACATGAGTTGAGAATGAATTAAAGAATTTTCCACCAATTTTCAGTCTTTTATCATATTTATTAACACAAACAACATTGTCCTCAACACTTGCAATGAGAATGTATAACCATAAACCAAGGTCCCGTGTACAAGTGTTGGTTACAACGCTAAAGTAGTCCAAGAAGCTCGTCCATAAACCTGAGTCCCATGTCCAGGTGCTCATGTTGATTCCCAACTAATGACTCCTTAGTGTGACAAATGGCCAAGTATGGTGCTCCAAATTCCCACAATAGTCATGTGGATCCAAATAAATAGAAGCATACATTCCAAAAGATCATCCATATTATTGCAAAAGATCAAATGCAGGTCCGAAAGAAACACTACCATGGAAGAATTTACAAACAGAAAACTGGTAGTCATAACCTACTCTTAGCTTCCCTCAATGGCATTCTCTTCATATGGTCGTGTAGAATCATTAAAGAAAAGTTGAAAGTAGTTATCTTCAAAAGGAGGACTCCAATATAAAATAAGTTATGCTCCAATATAAAATAATGTATACATGATTCATAAGGAGGACACCATCTTTATTTATAAATAACAAGAAAATCCTAATCATAATTAAATGCTAACTACCTAGTGGACCTTCTTTAACAAGGTCGTGTTCATTTATTCAAAGTTAACCACCTAGTAGGCCTTATTTAATAATAACAAACATAATAGACCTAGTCCACTTTACATTAAATGGCACCCTACGTACATTGTTATTAACTCTAGTGAGCCCTCGACCCCCATTACCTCCTAGGGAGGATCCCACCATCCTCTAAGTAGGATTAGAATACAACCCTAATCCCTTAAACAAGATTAGATTACAATGAGTCAAAACCATTGGCTAGAAAAGTACAAAAAAGAACAAATAATACAACACATCCAATGCAAGGGTTTGCTTGCATGATCTACTTGCAAAGAATACAATACATATCCAACAAGTTGATGATTATCCATAGCCAACGTAGATCCATTTTAAACCCAGATCTATCAAGCACCAAGAGGGATCAAATTTATTAATGTGTAAATTTTAATTTATATGTTATGTAAATATGTAAGTACATAGCCTTTTCTTTTTATTGAGCCGACTTTATTTTTATTATTATGTTTTTAATGTAATGTTATCTAATTTAACATAATGCTAACGTGACAACATCTCCCCCATACTGGGTTGTAGAGCACCGCACCTCGCTACTCTTGGTGCAACAATGTTTGAGCAACTATTGGAGGACATGTTATTAACTAGCTTTGTCAACTATACAACACAATCCTCGCACTCTCATTTTGGTCGATTAACCATAGTCGTAGTGTCCACTTAACATATCTTTAATGGTACTTTTTTTTTGTTTTCTTTTGTACATGTGCACATAAAATATGCTTTTATGATGGGAAGATCATCTAGTGACATTGTTTGAAACATTTGTTAAGCCTTTTAACCCTTTTGTTCAAAAATCGAATAGAAAAATCTCTTAGATTGTGTGATAAAATCATTCACGTTGATCTTGGACACTTCCCTTAATAACAATTTCATTGAATTACTTTCATCCTCGACATGTGCTTCGCCATCTTCTATGATTTTTTGGACATTGTTCTTTAACGAGATGATAGAATTTGATTCATGTGCTTGCCATTCTTGCATATGCTAGTTTAAACTTGTGTTCACTTCATTAGTGTTAAAGAGGTTCATGTGAAGGTGTTTTAGAAGCTAAACTATGAAGCAAGACTCTCCATTTAATCTCTTGTTAGCTTCATTGGCTTTGATGAAGTTTGTGCATAGGTGTACACTATGAAGATGGACTCTTCATTGGGATTTTGTTTACACATCATCATGGTCAAAAGGTTGTCAACATTGATCATCTTTATATTTTTCACCTAATTGAACATTGAAGAGAGATTATTGTAATGTTTATTTGGTCAATTTCTTGTTTGAACACATATTTCCCAAGTGAATATTAAGGGATTACAACGATATTAAGATGGAATTTTTACTTGATCAAATACTTGAATGATTTGTCAACACTTTCAATTATTGACATGGGGGTTCAAACGGTCATTTTATTTTGCCACATTTCTTTCTTTCTCCCTAAATCAAACTTTAAGGTGGTATTAGAGTTATGGTGGTCAACCTTCACTTAGTGGTCCCTTAGTGCTCATTGTCAATTTTTATTATTGTTAGTGGATCATTAATTAACCTGCAATATTGTAATAGCTACGTCATTTTATTGTCAACACTTTCAATTATCGACATAGGGGCTCAAATAGTCATTTTATTTTGCCACGTTTCTTTCTCTCCAAACATTTCCTTCTTTCTCACCAAATCAAACTTTAAGGCGGTGTTAATGTTATGGTGGTCAATCTTAACTTAATGGTCCCTTGGTGCTCATTGTCATTTATTATTATTATTAGTGGGTCATTAATTAACCCCAAAATATTATAAGGGTTCCATCATTTTAATTGTCAAACACTTTCAATTATCCACATGAGGGCTTAAACAATCATTTTATTTTGTCACATTCTTTCTTTCTCCCCAAATCAAACTTTAAGGTGATGTTAGGTGGTGTTAGTCAAGGTAAGGACTAGGGCCAAATTCATTATATTGCTCCCCAAGTCCGATTAAACTTGCCAAAGAGCTTTTTGATCGATTCAATCAATCAAAGACTTTTATGATGGTCAATCATAACTTAGTGGTCCCTTAGTGCTCATTGTCATTTATTATTATTATTAGTATCATTAATTAATCCACAATATTGTAAAGGTTATCTTGTTTAACTCTAACAACAATAAAATGAAATTTTCACCTCAATTACACTCAATGCATGTGATACATATTGATTATATAAAATGTGTGATACATATTGATTATATAAAATTTTCACCTCAATTTTACTGGGTGATACATATTAATTACACTCAATGCATGTGATACATATTGATTATATAAAATGTGTGATACATATTGATTATATAAAATTTTCACCTCAATTTTACTGGGTGATACATATTGATTATATGAAATTTCCACCTCAATTGTACTCATTGTGTCTTGTACATATTGATGTTATACATATTGATTATTTAGGTATAATGGTACCTATCAAAACCACAATAAAATGAAATTTTCACCTTAATTATACTCTCTGCATATAATGATTATTTGGGTTTAATGGTACCAACCAAAACAGCAATCTTGAATCCATGAATCCATTTTTTTGGTATGTTTCTATATACAGAAATTATATATATATATATATATCAAAGGGGTAGAGTATGTATACCTCAGTAGACTTTACCAATCAAATTGTTAAGAGGAGGTCTCGTACACCAATTTGGTGTCTGGTTTAACTATGACCTTAAAAAATTTATTATTAATATATATATATATATATATATATATATATATATATATATATATATATATATATATATATATAAAATAATAATTGGTGTCTGGTTTGACCATAGATTTAAAAAAAATGTATTATTATTATTATTATATATATATATAATTCAAATACAGTTGCAATTCCGAAACTATTGAATCCAACTGTACATTTTACTGTTGAATCCAACTGTACAATCAAATTTACAATTTCCATGTTCTGTTCAATTTCCTGTTGAATCCAACTGTACAATCAAATTTGCAATTTCCATGTTCTGTTCAATTTACTGTTGAATCCAACTGTACAATCAAATTTACAATTTCCATGTTCTTGATAGTGAATTTCTAAAAAAAAATCATACAACAATATAAATATTTTTAATGTCATTGTAGTTATCGCTTCTACTATTGCGTGACATGAAGAAAGGGCACGCATTTTCTTCGAAGAATAAGTTAAGTGCTGCATCCCCTTGAAATATCTTCTCTTTTGTCGTTGCATTAAGTGGTGCCCCCATCATATTGGAATTTGGATTGTATATTTTTCCAATATTTCTGCTCTTTTGAAGAGTATTCTATCACATCGAACTAGTATATGGATTCTCCATTGTGCAAGTCTTAGTCAAGACGCCCATAGAGCTCGAGGCACGAGTTTTGATGCATAATTATTTGGGACCAACATCACAGCGGGTGTATGTTAATGATTTGATTTTGTAACTTCTGGTGACACGTTTTATATAAAAGCTGCAATGGAAATGATCACACAGCACCACCCAACTATTTATTATGCCCTCGAAAATGCAAGCACGTGAAAACTTTATTTCCTTCTTCAATTCACTACCATCTCAATGACCGCTTGCTTATCGGACTTTAATATATAGTATTAGAATGGATGACATTTATTCAGATGAATACTATATACAAAATGTTTTAGAAGTAAAATGTGAAAAGGAGGCGTTAAACGCATCCAAACCATTTTCAATTCTCTGGAAGCAAATATCTATATATATCTTGTTTTGAAAAACAAAAGTTTTTTATTGCAATATTCATGATTTTTCTTGTTATTGCAATATTCATGATTTTTCTTGAGGTCTCCCTGCAAAATGATTAAAAGTTTAGGAAGTTTGATCTGAACAATTTGTATCTTCCTCGAAAATATACCTAACTCTTATCAGCATTTTATAAATCAAATAAGGCAATCTAACCATCTAAATAATACCATATGATTTTCTATAAATTATGAACGTCCGATGCATAACACGTATATAAGTGAAAAATATTCGCAAAAGGACGAACTTTACAAAAAAAAAATTAAAACCCCACCTGAAAGCTATCGTTCTGTCCAGATCTGTATGTCAGGAAATCACTAGCTTAAGGAATCTGGAATTGTAAAAACAGATAATAAGGATATCCATAGCGATATTACCATTTACTATGTTCTGCAAATTCCTGCAACATATGCATGAACTTCATGAACTTTAAAGACTTGAACTGAAACACATACTCGTTTATTTCAGATCGGTCAAAAAATCGTGGCATGCTTTGGTTACATGAAATAATATTAACCCTTGACATGAAGAAAGTAGAACACTCATTAGGCATTCCAATGAAAGGATAAAGAAACACTCTTCAGATTTTATTTTTATCCAATTATACATATTTTAAAATGTAACCCTAATCAACATATTTGAAATTTTGAATGTGAAAGGCATGGACTATAATATGCAAATAAAACAATCAAGACACCATATACACTAGATCACTTGTCAACCAAGTAGGAGAATTTGCTAACCAATGCTAAGTTGCATGCCATGAACATATTATGCACCCGTGCTACATATGGAAAACATAAATAAAGCATGATAACAGTTTTTAGATGACCCAAATACCATAAGCTACCACAGAACATGAACAATATAAAACACCATAAGCCATAACATCAACATAACTCTAGGCACCTGGTTGTTCCATTCTGTGGCAAAAGAGAACATAAAATTGCTTCCAGGAAGTAGGATAAGAATTCTATTTAGCAAGGTGAATATGCAATATCTTCAAGAGACGAGGAAAAGAATTTGACTTAGCAAAGTGGATAGTCAATACCATGCCAACTGACAAAAGAAGCAATACTATGAGAGGGACTTCTAAATACTGGCATGTTTGGAAGCAGTCTAGAAAAGAGAAAAAAAAATCATATGTTATGAGAAACTTCTGCTGGACCCCATGACTTAGCAAAGTGGATAGTCAATACCATGCCAACTGACAAAAGAAGCAATACTATGAGAGGGACTTCTAAATACTGGCATGTTTGGAAGCAGTCTAGAAAAGAGAAAAAAAAATCATATGTTATGAGAAACTTCTGCTGGACCCCAAAATCGGGCCCTGCTACAGTAATCTGCTAAAGGAAGGAAGGGAAATCATTACCAATCAGAACAGATCCACTTTTTATACATACCAAACACTAACCAATCCTTGGGAATAGCCATAACCAACTAGCATAAATGCGAATAACATTCCCTCGATTAATTTGGGTTTTTTTGGAGGTACTATATTGATATATCAAAAAAGACACAGACATGGAAACGTCCGAACAAATCATTACCAATCAGAACAAATCCACTTTTTATACATACCGAACACTAACAATCCTTGGGAATGGCCGTAACCAGTTAGCACAAAAATGAACAACATACCATAGAATAATTTGGGTTTTGTGGGAGTAATATGTTGATGCATCAAAATGGACAGACATGAAACGCCTATTTCCAAAAGTAACTCAAATTTTCAAACTTTTAGAACAACACACTTTCACTAAGCTTTTTTGTTAAAAATATAAGTGGCTGCACAACAAATAGTCTTTTAAAGGGCTCTCTGGAACCCATGAAAAATCACATTAAAATGGCAATGCAGGAAAAGGACTTACAAAATGGTTCTGCTGCAAGTCTGCAATCAAATATTATGAGAAATGTGTAACAAAATGTGCATCAAAAGAACTGAATTCTCTTTCCACGCAGCTGTGGAATGTAGTGGAAGTTGCTGCAGTCCTAGGCTCCATTACTGGAATTCAATTCATCTCGACCTCCTACAGAGTTCAAGGGACTAGTGTGACACTGGAACAGAAAAACCCTTTTTCTATGACCTAAGCATTTTCTTAACTTTTCCAAAGTCAAAACTTTGGAACACAAATCCTAATGAATTGTGTAACCTACAATAATACACAATTGTTCATCTGAAACCAAGAAGTTCAGCTATTCATATTAAGTGGTCCAGAAGGCTCTTGTGCTTGACCATTATAAGAAGATTGAAGTTCTTCTGTCTTTCCAATAGCTTGAGTAACAAGCTTTTCCTTTGACTCAGTGCAATCTGCAGGTTTGTGCTGCTCAGAATTTCCTTCAAGAGCAATCCCATCATGTCCATTCTCCTTTTTCACATCCAGGGGCTCTTGGGGCTCCACGTGAGTTGGTGCCTCAGGTTCTGTACCTACACCATTTTCATATGCCTCCTTATTCTCAGAATTTACCTCTTCTGCTAAAACAGTTTTACCTTCTTCCACTACACAAACTTCAGGTTCATTTGTTGCCTTATCTTCTGCATGAACTTCATCTGTGTTCCCCAACTTACATTCTTCCACAAGAACTTCAGGTTCTTTCCCTGCTTCGTCTTCTTGCACATGAACTTCTGGCTCCTTCACTGTTGTCTCATCTTCCTTGACATTTACTTCTGATTCCTTCAACAACGTATCTTCCTCTGCGTGAACTCCAGGTTTATCACCTGACCTGTCTTCTTCAACGGCAGCTTCAGTTTCCTTCACGGGCTTGTCTTCGGACCTCTCACATGCCTCCTGCATTTGTACATCTTCAGCTTGAGATCCCTCAAGCTTGTCATCATGCTTCATTTCATGTTCCTCTAGCTTCTCTTCTTCCTGTTCACCCTTTTTGCTACTATCATCTTTATCAGCATCTGTGGTAGTCAACTCTTCCTTTTTTAAATCCTCCTCACGATCTACATCTTGCATCTCCTCTTCCTTACTAGCTTCTTTTTCTGCCGAAGAAGCTTCAGACTTGCGCTTTTTCTTTGCCTGTTTGTTGTCTTCAGAGCCCGCATCCGATTTCCTGGACCGATTTGTTTTCTTCTTAGACTCACTCTCTGGAGTTTCAGTTTCTCCCTGTACTTTTTCACTCAACCTTGAGGATCTCCTTGGTGTCACCCCTATTGTTCCTCAAGAACACAAAATAAAATGTCAAGCATGTGTTTTCTAAAAATCAACATATTATATAGCAGGCTGTATCTAGAAGAATTGCAAGATGCAACAATACCAAATATTAAGGCACAGTATTATGCAACTTCAGGAAGTGGGCAAGCAGCAAAATGGAATTTCAAAAAGAAAATAGAAAAATGTAGTACACAAGCAGCAAAATGGAATTTCAAAAAGAAAATAGAAAAATGTAGTACAACGGCCTGAAAACTGCGCCACTGGAATACAGAACTTCCAAAACTAGTCACTCACGCGTGAAGCTTTTAAGAAGTGGGTAAGCAGCAAAATAGGATTTCAAAAAGGAAACAGAAGAAATGTAATACAAGGGCCTGAAAACTGCCCCATTGGAACAAAGACCTTCCAATACTAGTCACCGAGTGTTTCCTTGCATGAGCATTGCTCAGATCAATAAGTTGGGCCCAAACTGACTTCATTAGGTTTGGCAAGCAGGAAAGAGCTAAGGTCAACCATCAAATGCAATGCACTGCAGCAATCATCCGGTATGGCAAACCACAGTGTAAAACCAATACGCAAAACAAGCGAGGAGAAGGAAATTCCGGACATACCTGCACTCCAATTGAACTCGGAGATGGGAGGGCCACCGGGATGTGACTTAAGATAACGGTCCAGCTGTGCCCTTGACTTGATCTCTTCCCCAGTTGGGGCATAGTCAACAACGTCAGCCCTCTTTGGGGTCCCCTAGTGTAAAACCAATACGCAAAACAAGCGAGGAGAAGGAAATTCCGGACATACCTGCACTCCAATTGAACTCGGAGATGGGAGGGCCACCGGGATGTGACTTAAGATAACGGTCCAGCTGTGCCCTTGACTTGATCTCTTCCCCAGTTGGGGCATAGTAAACAACGTCATCCCTCTTTGGGGTCCCCTTCTTCTTTGGAAAAAGCTGAAAAAAATGTTTACACAACAAAATGAAACCCCCTTGACCAACATAGGAGAAGCAAAATATAACTCCCTTGCCAACAGTAGAGAAATCAATATATATTATTACTTTAGAGATAACACAAATCTCAGTAGCAGTAAACGAGATTACCTACCAACCATACAATTGCCGAAACTAAACTTGAAACTAAGATTTTATGGGGACCAACCATACAATTGCCGAAACTAAACTTGAAACTAAGATTTTATGGGGAATCTAACTAAAGACTGGAAAAATACAAATCTGACATATTATGAACACTGCTTTACGGACAACTGTTCAGGCAAATATAATTGCCGATATGAACTCACAGACTGAAATTTACCCTAACATAACAATACGAGAAAATTTCAGCTCACAAACTTATAAAGCCCTCTCAAAGAGACTGTAAAAGTACAAAACAATCTCGTTGAGCACATGGAGCAGAGTATCACAAATAATTTAAGGTAATATATAACAGTCCGTGGTAACAAACCCTAAACCCAAAAAATTTAAGCTAACAGCTTCGAAATGCCTGTTTTTTCAGAGTGTAATGTTAAAAGAAAATATCTGTGACGAGGACAAGAAAATTTCACCTGGCATACTGAAACTCAAAACTTATAGAACTTTGCCCTAAATTAACAGACTCCAGGGACTGGCCCTCGACCAAAGGAAAAAATAAATAAATAAAAATGAAACAGTGCTACATATCCCAGAGACTCTTAAGCTGAAGGTAATGGAGACGAGATGGCTTCACTTGCCACGCTGCTGGTTAAAGGTACTGAAATTTAGCTCTGCAATACATAACCCTAGACGCCTTGAAAACTTAATCTCGCAGATTTAGCGTTACATCAGCTGTAAAAGCGGGCTATTTACACGCCATATCTCTCCGAAAGAGCTCTGAAACTCCGCAACGAATGCAGAGCAACAGAAGACTACTGATCTGTAAAATACTCGACACTAGGATTTTTTGCTCGCAAAAAGAGAGAAAGAGATAGAGATTCAGACCTTCTTTGACCATCCCTCCGGAGCTGGAAGCTCCACGACATTTGCATCGGCGGAGGCTTGTTCCGCTTCGGCCGGGGCGGGGCTCGAAACCTGGACCTCTTCCGCTGCGCTCGCCATGTCCACGACAACCTGCACTGGTAAGCAAACAAACACAGAGACACAACACGAGATGCAAAATAGGGGGCTCCGCCGAGGCCCCCGTTCTTTAAAAGAGACAAACTCCCGCCCCTCAACACGGTCACGTGGACGCTGAGCGGGAAACCGCGGGCTGCAGAGTTTTTCAAGTAAGGTGCAAATCAGAATACTTCCACGCAAATGACCAATCATGACATCACACGTAACCCCTCCGGGTAAATTCACTTCGACACGAATTATCCAACAAAACTTGGTCCTGCGTGGTTAAAAACGGCTTTTACCGACTTTTACTTTGGCTGTAGTAAATGAGGGCTCCGACCGTTACGGCGAGTCAAAGAGTAACAGTTTCCGTTATCCTTAAGTAATAAGCTTATCATGAAGCAAACCATATCTCATTTTTGGGAATCACATCTATTTTTTTTGGAACCATATTTCATTTTTCCGTGTTTGTCTAAAGTTTGGTAGAGATTTTCAAAATTTAGGATCAGGTTGCTAAAATTGTAATACAGAATTTTTATTATAATGGTAATAAAGTTGAAAAATAGAGTCATCTAACCTTATAACAATAAAATTTGTTATTGTCAAAATCTTATACCCAACAACATTGTTTGCTGCACGAATACCCGACTCCTTTGATTAAATCAAATTAAAAAAGGGATATCTCGAATATTCCGTCAAGGTGGAAAACCTGCGATGACGGTTTCCGTCGGTCAGCGTTTCAAATGGTGAGAACGGCGTGCACGTGAGAATGGAGCGTCCTGATTCGCTGAGAGGCTGAGATTATGATTTAATTTTTTTCCCACTTTTTTTAATACTATCTTGATGACCGTTGCGCGTTGGGTAGAGAGACTCGAACGTGTAACCACCTACATCTCAACTACTACATCTCAACTATTTTGATTGCGTTCCTCTTGAAGTTTCTATGTTTGAATGAATGAAAGTGGTAAATTGTGTGGGCATGTATGAGATTGAAAAATACGGACATCCGTATACACATGTATGAGATTTGAGAGTACGGAATTTTATGTATTTTTTCATATTATATGAGATTTGATAGTACGGAATTTTTTATATTTTTTTTAATTATTGGAAAGGTTAAATTTGATTAGGTTTGTCTCTTTTTAGTTTTTTTATTATTGAAAAGGTTAAATCTGATTAGGTTTGTCTATTTTTGAGATACTTTAAGGAAGAGAAAATCAAAAGGAAAGGATAACTTTTTTTTCCAACATAAAATTGCTCTTATATTTATATAATCACCCACAAAGCAGCAATATTAGATCAAGTCATAAAGTTAGAATCAACCTATGGTAATAACATGGAAACCGATTAAGAAGGTACAAAATAAAAACTAAGACCTTCTAAACAACTCACAAAAAACCAAAAAATTCTAATCAATTCAACCAAAAAACATTGATTACATTAATAGAGATTTAAGAACTGAGTCTAGCCCTCATGCCCCTCTTCCCACTAGTTGTATACTATTTTTCCTTTTTGTATCTTTAAAGCCTTTTTGGATAACTTGGTTGCATGCTTATTGTTTTCTTTGTATATGTGCGAGAAACTCATAGACCTGAAAGTTTTGCATAGATCTATGATTTTGTCCTTCCAGCACTCCAAAGTGAATACATGTAGATTACCTTTATGATTAAGCCAGCCTATGATGATCCTGGAGTCTCCAAAGACTCGAAGTTTGAGGATATGCAGTGTGGAAGCCAAAGTTAATAAAGCCCACACTCCCAAAAGTCCAACGCTTGTATTGGTGCCCATTCCACAATTGAAAGTCCACTTGTAACTCATATGTTCATTAATCCTAATGACCCCTCCAGCTCTGCTTTGTTGACCATTTGACTGAGCAGCGCAATCAAACCAGCCAGTTGTGGCTCCCTCTTGAACAATTGTAATTGTATCTGATAACTATTTCTTTCTAATTATTCCTGGACCTTCCAAGTCTTCCAAGAGTCCTGCGCATAACCGAGTGGATAGATGGCCTTCTCCCTTCAAATAAAACTTCATTCCTCTACAACCACAAGTGCCAACTAATGAGGGAAGGAAACATAGGATGTGATGTGCACTGTCTTGTCCAACTTTCGAAACATGTGTGCAATGAGGAACCCGTCCAAACATTCTTTAAATTTATGAATTTTTTTTATTCTAAACCACACCTGCTAAGTAATACTGCAAGTGACCATCAAGTGCATAGTAGTCTCTAGTTGATTTAGGCAAAGGTAGCAAATGTTAGGTCATGCCCAACCTCTTATTTGCAAGTTATCCCAGGTAAGAACTTTGTTTTCTACTAATAACTAGGTAAAAAGTTTCATTTTAGGAGCAAGATCCCAAGACCATATGTTGCAACACCAACCACAAATATTTTGTGTCTAGAATTTTGATGTTAGTGCAAAATAGACATTCATGGCAGTGAGTGTGCCCAACCTGTCTCCTTCGTTCCAAAAAAGAACATCAAATCTGTCATGTAGTTGTACCCCTGAGTAAATCAGAGCCATACAATAACGGTCCCATCCAATCATCTGATATCCACTGAGACCGATCTCTACACATGTTTTCCATTGGACACAAATCATTCCAGACCGATCCCCTCCTCTAGCCTAATAAAGAAAGTAAATTCTCCTCTGCTTTAATGAAATTAAGAGTTCAGGGGAGAGGACATAAATTTTTCTAAGGCCCAATATATCATCCTTACCAAAAATTATTGAGTGTCCAGATCTAGGACTCCAACTTAACCAGTGAGTAATTAAATGTAATGACTTGACCAGGTTTCTCTAGGTCTGTGAGGCATTTTGTGTCCTAGAAGTGGTCGATATCAACCAAGTGATCAGCAAGCTAAAAGGAAGGTATTTGTCCTTTATGACCCTGTGTCAGATGTTGTCTTTCATCAAAACTCGCCAAAGGGTGTGTGCCACCAGTGATCTACTAAACAAGTAAATGTTCCTAATCCCCACCCTCCAAAGATCTTTAGTTTTGCAATGCTCTCCCATTTGCAAAGATGTATATGATCCTTAATCCTACTACTCGACCAAAGAAATTGAACATCAATTGTTTGATTTTGTTTAGAACTGTCATAGGAATACTTGCCAATGTCATCCAATATACAAGCATACTCTTGAGCATCGCCTTTATAAGCACGAATCAACCTCCTAAAGAGAGCCATTGATTACACCAATGGTCGATCCTTTTCTCAAATTTAACGATTAGCCATCGCCAATCTTCAACCTTATAGTTTATAGGCTTGAGAAAGTAGCCTAGATATCTAAAACCATCAGATAGCTCTGTGAAATTAACGGGAAAGATTTCCTTGAAAGTATCTACTTCCTCCTATTGAATCCCAGAAAAGTGTAAGGTTGACTTATGATGATTTACTATCAGACCCGACACCCTACATAAATAAGTAAGTATGGAGGTGGTCTCCTTCCATTCCTGCATTGTTGCTTTAGTCATGATAAGTACATCATCCACAAAAAAAAGATTGAGGATATTTATTAACCTGGAGACCTTGACACCTGTCAACTTTCTTTCAGCTTGTGCATGTTTAAGGAGTAAACTGAGACCCTCCATCACTAAAATAAAAAGTAGAGGGGACAAGGGGAAACCTTGTCTTAAACCTCTTCCACCCTGGAAAAAAGATGTAGTCCCTCCATTAATCAGTACGACATATGTAGTTGATTTAACACAACTCATAATCCAGTTTGTAGTATTAAGACCAAAACTCAATTAAAGTAGAGTCAATCATAAAATATCCCAGTTAACACAGTTGTATGCCTTTTGTAAATCAAGCTTCAATATTATGGACTTTAACTTTTTCACCTTTGTGTTGTGGAGGCACTCCTGAGCTATACCAATCACGTCCTCGATCTCTCTACCCTTTAGAAAGCCCAGCTACTCACCAGAAAGAGACCTAGAAAGCACTGGCTTAATCATGTTTGTTATGAGCTTTGCAATAATTGTATAGGTCAAGTTACATAAGGCAATCAATCTGTAATCTCCAAAAGTAGTGGGCTTGTTTACCTTTTGGGATCAAAACTAGGAAAGTTGTATTCAAGGATCTAATCACTTTACCACTTCTCCTAGAATCCTCCACCGCCTCCACCAGGTCATCCCTTATCAGCTCAAAAAAGGTCAAACACAAGTGTAAATATATTAAAGAGCGTGTCACCTTTGTGACACTAAGAAGGTTGAAGATGAAAAATACTTTCTCTT
>CBVK0101011961.1:0-10272 GCA_900067695.1 Picea abies
GAAATTCGATATAATGAATATAAAAAAGGTTTTCCCGGTTGAGGGTTTCCTATAAAATCTCTGTGTACTTTGTGTATGAGCCATTGATTAATTTCTGTCTTGCTTAAGAATCTATATGTATTGCTTTACTTTGCAGGTTTAAAACTTACAACTGTAACTATATTATAATTGATAATGTAAGGAAGAATTGCTCACCTGAAGAATGAGGGTGAGGAAGGATGGTTCACTTGACATTGGAAGGTGAGGAAGAATTTATAATGTTGCACTTGTTATCTTGCTTCAGTCAAAGAAAGAAAGAAAGTAATGTTCTCTTACCTCTTATGCTTATGTGGCTCTAAATAAGGTATGTCTGGGGGTAATCATTCTTATCGAGCATCTCCCTCTAGAACGCTCTCTATAAATATAAAGAAAGAGAGAAAGCAAGTTGTGGTTATTGTTGGTACCTCTTGCTTATGTGGCTCTTACCTCTTATGCCTCTTATATCTTCAGTGGAGTCTATTTATTTTGCTTGATTATTGAGAAAAGCACAATCTTTGAGGGGAATAAATTACTCTTCCATACATTCTAGCTAGATCTTTTAGGGGAATAAATATAGGGCTAGGACCTTACTCCAAAGATCTTTAGCAAAGTGTTTCTTCTTTTATAACATAAAACTATCCCATTTCGGTAACTAGGGATAGCCTAAAGCCAACCAAGGAAATAAGACATAACTCCAAAGCAGTTGGTGAAGTATGCCTTTCTATATTGACTCATATCATTTCAGTGGGATCAATCTATCGTATAATGAGCAATCTTGGAATCGTACGAATAAATATTATGTGAGTGAAATACTTTGTGTCAAGAAAGTAATAAGGAAAGCGTCATTAATTACATATATAATGAGATATCTCTTTGTATACGATATTATTCTATTAGGGTATGTGAGAAAATAATAGATTGAATTTATTGATTTTTTTTTTCAGTTATTCCAGCTGCTTCATTAACGTTAACATAAAACCCTATTATTTTTCAGATTTTTGTGAGTTCAATTTGCTATTCTACATCAGACGATTCACTTA
Source organism: Picea abies (assembly GCA_900067695.1). Lineage (NCBI taxonomy): Eukaryota > Viridiplantae > Streptophyta > Pinopsida > Pinales > Pinaceae > Picea > Picea abies. The sequence continues at coordinate 1,059 of CBVK0101011961.1, forward strand.
ACATACCTCTTAGGATGTCCCTGGGGTCGTGTTGTTGGTCATTATTTATATATATAATTACGCGACATCACATCAAATGGGTTTTAAAGTAGGTTAATTCCTATTTATTCCCTTCAAAGAGATAGTGAAGGGAAGGACTATTTCTTCCCCTCAAAGCCAATTTGATTAATATTCTATTATATATGATTTAATGATTTTAAATTGGAAATTTGATAGATATCTATTGATTTATTTCGATTTCTATTATATATGTTGTGATGGTTTCTTTTTGTCAGGCATTATCTGTTCCCCCCGCTACTTACACAACTTACTCAACTTATCTTTCCTTTCCCTTACGGGGTCTCACTCCCAATTGAGAAACACCCCCATATGGAAGTAACTTGAGCATGAATAGAGGGAAACACCCACACCAGAATGAGAAATTTCAATATCGGTAGAAAATAAATGCACAGGTCCATTGGATCTCATCGAGTCAATCATCACATCCAGCTAAAGGTTTGAGTCTCTCATTATCTCCGTCAGGAAGAAGACACAAAGAATAAGGCCATATATGCGAAAGAAGAAAGAAAGGAAGGGGACAGATTATGGATTAAGAGTCCAGTAATAGATTATGTAATGTCGACACTTCACGAGGGGGGGTGACATGATTATATATACTATAGAAGGGTTACACCATAACCAAAATTAGGATCTTCATTTGTAAAATCAATCAAAAGAATCAGGATCAAGATCATTATTCGGAAAAGAAATCATAGATCATCCATCTGCTTTCTTCATCATTAAAAATTAAAATTCATCATAATTTATAATAATTTATTATTCTTGATCATTAAATCAATCTATTGGTGTGGTGATATGGCGGTAATAAAGGCCAACTATATCTAGATTAAAATTTTCTGCAATGATGAAGGGGGAGTCCTAACTATAACTACTATCCTGGTACTTGTACAAGTGAGGGTCTAATTACTATGACTATTAGGGTAATACAAAGGTATAAATACAATTATGGGGATGAATATAGGAAGGAACGATACCACATGCGATGAATAGTATATATATCTGGATCATCAAATATATCATATTAAGAAGTATAAACAAATGGGTGAAATTGTCCTCTCTCTGGCAGTGGAGAATGAAGGTTTTGTTGCTGATGCTGCCTTTGAGTGATGCCTCATGGGTTTGGAATATGAAGTCAATTATTTCATTTGGGTTTCCATTCAAGGTCGAGAGAATTTTATAAACACACAAGATAGATTTGGCCTCTGGGTTGTTAGACCTACACCACGGGCCTCGGCTATGCCTGGATGCTAATGCACCTAGAGACTGGATAAACACACCCCAATCCATATCTACTAGATAAGTCTTTGAGATACGATGTTGATGTCGGTTAAGAGCCTTGAATACCTTCTTTACCGGGGCAAGGAAATTATTACAAAGATATTTTAAAGTCGAGTAATAACCCTAGACCCATAGAGGAGATTAGGGTGAGGAGATTGTTTTGGTTGGTCCCAGACCAACTGAGAATGAAAAAACCATCCTTCCTTATATCATAATCAATTGGATGGGGGATCATTGCACTTTTTTTGTGTTGACATAGACAAACGACCCTTGTCAATTTCACACTTACCCAATGAAAGGACCTAATTTGACCTTTCTTCGTTGAAATGTAAAGCTCTTTGATTATGGATTGACTATTGTAATATGGGTGTGATGTTTTGATATGATCTCTAATCCAACCAACAGATGAAGAGTGAATAAATATAAATGAGTAGGGAGTAAGTGTGGAGATTGAAATGTAGCAAATGCAAGATTCAAAATGCAACTAACTAAATCCCAACTTCGAGCAAAGAATGAATGTTGGAGATGAAATTGATATTAGGGAGAATAGTCCACCATTGCCACCAAAAATGACCCTGAACTAGACTCTCCCAACTCCCTCTCAAAATGAAATGATTTCATTGCTAGAGCACTTTCTTATCACAAAACCAACTAATAACCAGGCTCCAATGAAATGTGATTAAACATATGGTGATAGGGAGAATAGTCCCCCAATTAAAGCATATGCAAAATTAGAGGTTTCAAGTCATCGAGAATAGTCCACAAGCTGTCGAGAGACTCATTCCGTCATATCAGTGGTTAGCAAGCAAAAGATAAGTGAGAATAACCATAATAAACACTACAAAAGAGAGAATAATGTTGGGGTCTTTTTAATCACTTTCCTAATTTCTCAAGAAGGTAGTCAGAAAGACTGTGCATTTAGTTATTAATTTGGGGCTCATATGGAACTTGTGAATTGTCGTGCACTGTATATGCAGGAAAAACTAGTCTTTCTATGTGTTGTAGTCATAGTATCAATGATTACTTTTGTAGTTAGAGTATAGACAATTTTCAAGCTCTGGAAAGGCTCTACAAAAATACACACTTGCAGGAATTGAAAGCACACGTTTGCAGAAAAGTAAATATCACACTTGGGGGAAATTAAATGTGACACCTTCCGAAAAGGAAACAAACATGTCGGGAATGAAACACACTAGTTGCAGGTATTAGGAGTATGAATCAACTGTCTTCTAAAGCAACCCCAACAATCTAATTCTAGGAACACACACTTGCTTGAAAAGAAACACACAAGCTGCACAAGTATCATGAGTATGACTCAACTATCTCTCAAAGAAACCCTAGCTATGTGCAATAAAATTGATTGCATAATAGAAACTTTAAATTACTTTTGCAAAAATTGAAATTCACACCACACTTGTTGAAAACAAATCACACACGCTGAAATAAAATTGATTAACTACTTGTTGGAAAATAAATTAACTAAGTTCTTAAAATCAGAGTCTAATCCTTGCCAATATGATCTATGTCGTTATATATACCAACAAATATAATCATTGCATTAAGCACAATTATTCAACAACATAAAAGAATGCAATCCAATCTAAAATGCATTTATTAGAAATGAATGAATAAATGAAATCCAACATGAATACTTGATTGCATAAATATATATAAACACAACCTTGCATGAGTAATATAATTACATGAACAATTTTAATTAAGAAACTAGTTACAAAATTAAATAAAATAAATCCTATGTGATTTCATAATGAAATTATACAACAAGAAAAAAAAGAAACCATCTAAGCTACACAACACTCTGTTCTATTGGAGTGGACCCTGCCTCCATAGAACATAGTGCCGATATTATAATATATCAAAAATTACAACATAAATCGATTAAAATCAATTAAGCTAATAAAAAGAAATTAATCTATTGCATATATGCAAGGGAAATAAATCAAATGAATTAATTAAATCACAAAATTATAGAAATTATAAAACTACAATTTCTCTAAGAGTCCTCTTCCAACAATGGAGAGAGTGCTATATTTTATACATAAATTCAATGGAAACTAGAAATAACAAATGTCTAAATAAACCCACTTATGGATTTAATAAATCCATAGGGGTTACAACAATTTTCTAAATAATGAATAATTTCCAGTTAGCAATTAGAAATTAATGAATAGCTCCAAGATCTTTTGTTAACAATTAACAAATAATAGATAACTTCCAATATGTTTTTCTAACAAATAACAAATAATAAATAACTCCAAGATCTTTTGCTAACAATTAGAAAATAATATTTAACTTTCAAGATCTTTTGCCCAAGAATTCCAAGATTCTTGGTTAACCACTCAAACTAATATTTTGTCTTGGAATCACAAAATTATCTCCAAGGCAGATCTTGATGGTTGATGGCAGATCTTGATGGTTGAAGATGGAGTTTCGTGGATTTGTAGATCAATGATGTTGTTACTGCATGAGTAACAACAAACAAGAGTAACAACTGTTATCCCCTAGCCTAGGTATAACTAAGGAGATTATGTCTCGAGGCCCACAGGGCTTAGACATGGAGTACCGAGAGCCATATTGACTTGAGTTTGGACATGGAGTGCCCATATTTATTCTTTAGCACCTCCATCCTGTCAGCAACAACAACATCCATCCCATCGACAATCTCCTTCAACAGCAGTGGGTCTTTCTCCACAAGGTAATGAGTCCGGGTATCATGGTATGTGTCACTCTGATTCTCAAAACATTTGAATATGTGCATTTAATTCTTTTTGGTTCATGACATGTGATTGGAATTTATTCCTTTTGACTTGTCCATACTTGGGGGGAATTCCATAATGCCCTAGCAAGTTGGTTCCCTTAGGAGTGAGTTTCCACCGGATGGGTTCATGAAAGGCCATCATCCATTCCCACCACACTTATCACTTTTCATCATCATCCCTCTCATCCATCCCCTACATTGGTTTGGGCAATGGGTTTGCCAAGCTAGAAAAGGGTTGTACCGTTCCTAGTGGGAAGAAGGTGATAAAGGCTCAGAGGGTAAAATTAGCTGTAAAAATATAAGAGACAAAAGAAAAAAACCTTCAGATGCTTCACCTAGGGATCCATGAGAAAGAAATAAAGAGCTTCTCAGTAAGAAAAAGGAGGGACCGATAAAATAAATAAACTCAAGACCTAGTTGGAAGATAGGGGGTCTCATCACAAGCCAACCTATTAGGTCCATGAGCATGTAGCGGTATGACACTACCATTCAGCTGGTCACCATCCCGAATGTGCCAATGACCAAAGTCCATGTGCAAGAAATTGGTGATGACAATGGAACTAACAAAACACATGAACCGGTCAAAGAAAGTCCTCCTATATTTTCCCCTGACGACATGCCTTTTGCTACAGAGGAAGACTTTGATCAAATACAATGGCCAAAGGAGGAGTATCAACAACTCCTAAACAAATATAAAGATAAAGAAGTTGGGGCTGTCAAGTTATTAAGGAAAGGAGAGGATGACATACTAATCCGACCGTCCCAGCAAGAAGTTTTCACAGGAGAATCCCACCCACCTCCCTCAAGACAATACACTAGGGTCGTACAAGAGAACACCAAATTCAAGACCAAGGATTACAAAGAGGGAGATACAGTCTGGATGTGGGATACAAAGAAGGGAGAGCCTACTAATGTCAGAGGGAGTGCACAATTTTGGCTTGGACCCTTCAGAATTGGAAGAAAGTCAATCAATGATGCCTACTATTTATCCACATTGGAAGGAAGAAGGTGCCCATTACCGGATGGTGGACACCTCCTCACACCCCATCAGTGGGGAGAGACTTGACTTCACAGGTAAGTGTAGGTAAGTAGGTAGGAATTTTGCATTGATTGTATATACCAACTGCATTTCATGCTATAGTTGTATTTCCATTTGTATATATGCTTGCTTACATTCATTTTACTGTACCATATATGAGCCAGGGGTGATATCACCACCCCAAATAATTACTTATAGATTTTGTTAAGATGTAGTAAGGCTCAGGTCATACCAGAGATGTTGAGGTTCTCACGCGCTCTATGGTGAGCACATGTCCCTGAGTTGGAGCCAAATGTTATCCCCTATCCTAGGGATAACTAAGGAGATTATGTCTCGAAGCCCACAGGTCCTAGACATGGAGTACCAAGAGCCATATTAACTTGAGCTTGGCCCTGGAGGGCCCATCCTTTTTCTTCAGTGCCTCCATCCTGTTAGCAGCAGCAACATCCATCCCATCGGCCCGGTCTTTCAGCAACAGTGGGTCTTGCTCCATGAGGTAATGAGTTCGGGTATCGTGGTATGTGTCACTCTGATTCTCAAAACATTTGAATATGTGCATTTAATTCTCTTTTACTTCATGACATATGCTTGGACTTTATGCCTTTTGACTTGTCCACACTTGGGGGGGATGACAGGATGCCCTAGCAAGTTGGTTCCCTTAGGAGTGAGTTTCCACTGGGTGGGTTCATGAACGGTCATCGTCAATTCCGACCATACTTATCCCTTTTCTTCCTCTTCCCTCTCATCCATCCCCTGCATTGGTTCGGGCATTGGGTTTGCCAAGATAGCAAAGGGTTGTACCTTGCCTTGTGGGAAGAAGGGGTTAAAGGCCCAAAGGGTGAAAGTAGCTGGCAAAAGATAAAATCCAAAAAGAACAAAACCTTCATATGCTTCGCCCAGGGATCCCCGAGAAAGCAATAAAAGGCTTCTCAATAAGAAAAGGAGGGACCCATAAAATAAATAAACTCAAGACCTAGTTGGAGGATAGGGGTTCTTATCACGAGCTAGCCTATTAGGTCCATGGGCATGTAGCGGTATGACACTACAATTCAGCTAGTCACCACGCCAGGGTAGTGGCTCTTGGTGGCTTAGCCAAGAGAAATGGGGTCTCATCACGAGCCAACCTTCTCATCTTTGTGAAATGCTTGTGGGAAACACTGTCACCATTGGTCACCATGCCAGGGCAGTGTCCCCCAGCTATTTTCTTGAAAGAAAAAGAAATAAGATAAAAAGGTAAAAAGGCATTGAATGGGCTTGGAAACATTTGATTCCATGACAAGGTGCAGCTCACCCTCTTCAGAGGCACCCACAGGTAAGCCATACATTTCCCTGTCATCACTACACCCATTTTCCCAAACATCCCCATACCATCTCATGCACTTACATGACCTAGATTGCAAAGTGTTGCCAAGCTTCCCCTCTCTTTTCACAATTGTTTGTGCAAGGTATTGTGCGCCCCTGCTGAGTTGCTGCTACACATTTGAAGAAGATGATCGGTGATCAAATTTTGGTTGGACATGATATGATAATTGGTAAAGTTGTTGAAGTTCTGGAACAATCACAAAAGTGGCCCTCTTGTTTACTTCCCACATATTATTTTTCTTCCATGAATGTTTGGCCCCTTTTATCAAGTTTGTTGTCATACATATCAACATGCCACATTCTAACCTTTCAAATATTTTCCTTTTACCATGCCTTAAAATTTGACCTATGCCAAAAGTAAAGTTATTATATCATTGTTTTCCATTTTCTTTTCATTTGATAAAAAGGGGAAAAGTAAGCCAATTATACAAATTCTTTATCCTATAACAAATCCATACAAGACTCTTTAAGTTTAAGTTTGCATGACCATATGTCATATTCCTTTCAAATATTTAATTATAACTTAAAGTTGATACCAACTTGCCTTTTGCTTATGAATTTAATATTGTTCCATGCCAAAAACAAAAAAATATGTTATGTTACCGTGATCTTTTCCCTTTGTACACTTTATCCCACTTGAAGGTTTTATATAAGATTAGTGTAAAGGATTTGAACCAAGGCAATAGGATAAAGAAAGGATGAGTTTGTTGGCTTTCATAAGTTCAAATGGCGGCTTGTAAAGAAAGCTTCACAGGTTTTCTATTTGCATTTATCTCTCAAGAAATGGGCAATTATTGAGGAGCTACATGAGAAGCAGGAGAAAGTTAAAGATTGTCTCCAATGTATTGGTATTGGAGAGCACACAATTGTGGTAGATGAAGGGAACGATGAAGATGAACATGATGAAGAACCAATATTCTCATACCAAGAGGAAACCCATCCAAGTAAAAGCAGGATTTCAAGCCTGTATGGAGGTGATAGATTGGCACTTTTTGGCACAAACATGGTCCCTCCATTGCAACGTTCCTTGTCATTCAGCCAGCAATAGGACGCTTACAACATATATCCGATGGAGCTAAGGCAATGCAAGGGTACCTGAATCATTTTCTTGACAATCTAGATATTGTGAATTCTAAGGAAGTTTGCAAGATCTTAGAAGTTTCCAAACTTTCTTTTATGCCAGAGTATGGGACTAAGTTGAAAGAGGAGTTTGTCATGGTTAGGAATATTCCAAATATCCACACAAAAGAGGAGTCAACAAAATGTAACAATTTTTAGTGGCTCTGCTGTTGTTGCAATGAAAACTGGCAGAAGGTATGGGTTGTGTTAAAACCTGGGTTCCTAACATTTTTGGCAGATCCCTTTGATGCCACTCTTTTGGATATTATTGTCTTTGACGTTCTTTCTCCTTTGGATGGAAATGGAGAAGGCCATATACATATAGCGAAGATAACGAAGGAACGTAATCCTTTGCGTTTTGGATATACGGTAACGTGTGGTAACAAGAATGTGAAGATAAGGACCAAGGGATCTATTAAAGCTCATGATTGGGTGGAAGAAATTAATGGTGCAGGGTTACAACCTCCTAAAGGATGGTGTCATCCTCATAGTTTTGGGTATTTTTACACACCAAGAGGTTTGACTGCTGATGGTAGTGAAGTTCAGTGGTTTATTGATGGGAAAGTTGCATTTGAAGCTATTACTTCGATGATTGAAGAAGCTAAGTCTGAGATATTCATATCAAGTTGGTGGATATGTTCAGAGCTATATTTGCATCGCCCATATGATGTTAATGCTTCTTCTCGCCTGGATGCTTTGCTGGAAGCTAAAGCAAAGTAAGGTGTGCATATATACATGCTTATGTGCAAGGAAGTTACTATTGCATTAAAGATAAAAAATCTATACAACAAGCAACATCTTCTTAATATTCATGAGAATGTGAAGGTGCTACGAGATCCTTATCATTTCTCATTCAGTGTATATCTCTAGTCCCACCATGAGAAAATTGTTATTATCGACTGTCAAATCTATTTCTTAGGAGGATGGGTGGGTCGTGTGCCATGTATTCAAGAAATAGATGCACAGAAAAGACACCAAACTANNTAACGCTCAATGTGAACGTTTAAGTCCAAGTAGAAACGATGAAGAAAGAAGTGCTCATGATCACCACAACGCATAGATTTCCTCTCTGGAGAGAAACTCCACCAATATAATCATCAAAAGATAGACTTGGGCAAGACACCACTTCAAGCGCGATACAATTTTTCCCATGATTTATTTGCCCAGAGGTCAGATTTAAAAAAATCCTCGATGGGGCCACCTACAACCCTAGTTATACAGTTATCAAAAGCTTCATTCCACAAAGCCTGTTACACATGAATATCTCTAGACGCCCCCAGTCAATCAATATGCTTATGGGGCGTCTTCCTGAAGGACCACAGATCAAGCCCACTGCTAACGAGTTTAGGGAAGAGCGTTAAAATGATTGGAATTTGTTGGATAGTCCTATATCCTCTCAAATCTATCAAACCGAGCCAAATAAGCAAATGAGGTACAACTATCATGCCCAACTTGTGTGATAAAGAGATCATTCTAAGCAGGACGCAGTTCTTGAGGGGTTCTCAGTTTTTTCTAGAAGAAGACTTAACTGTAAGACAACAAGAGGAAAGGAGGGATGAGATGACAAAAGTTAGGGC
>CBVK0101013087.1:0-10164 GCA_900067695.1 Picea abies
AGGCTCTCCAAACAAAACTTCGGGTTTCAGGATTTCGGGGCTTTGGGGTTTCGAGTTTCATGGTTTTGGTCCCAGAGGTTCTCGCACTCGCTTCCCTCTCAAACTCTCGACTTCCAAAATTTTGATTTCCTTACCCTCCGAGCCCACAACACAGTTGTCTCCCACCAAAGTAGTGACACATGGTGTCCTTAAGAAGGTCCACCTCACTCCCAGCAATGTCAGGTGGGCCCACTGCTTTTACTTTTCGTTTCGGAGTTTCAGGCATCAGGAGTTCATGCATCTACACATCTCGAACTTCCATTTGCTGAAATTATGAAATTACGGTCTATTCATCTACTTGATCCAATGGTCAAGTTCCTCTCCTACGATCTATGGTGTAGATTGTTTTGGGATTTCGGGGTTTTGGATTTTCGGTAACCGGGAGTTCATGATGCAACGACTCTAAATCTCTTGTCACTTCAATCCCTGAATTTTGATACATGAGTTATTGTAGGAGATCCAACGATCCTCGATGATTTGGATATAATGGTATAGATATCTCCTATGCTTACACCTATCATAGATCTTTAGCCCCAACTTCCTCACTAGTTGGCTAGATCCGATGACTCACGGGATTTCAACACTTCTTCCTGGAAGCGCTCCACCGTCCGATTATACCTTTGTTAATCTCTTTCGCGATTCGAGATTTGGAGTGACCAAGAATTTGTCCTGTGCTCCAAGTTCACAATCCCTGAATTCACGAAATGATCCAATGGTTCAAACCAACCACGATCAACGACCCATGTTTATTCTAGATCCTAGGGTGGCAAGTTTCTCCATCCACTAACCACCTTATGACTTCTAGCCATCTTACGGCCCTCGCGATTTTGCGATTTCTCCACAGAGAATTCTGACCGTCCAACTCTGCTTCTTAAGGACTTCTGGCCAATGAATTGGTACCCTCCTTCTGAACCTTCATCTACTTGATCCAACACTTCTGATGTGGAGTTCTCTCTCTCTCTGTGGCCATATACCACACCGGCTGTAGTTTTATAATACTGCTACACCTCCTGAGCTTTGTAACATGGTCAAGTAGTCTGTTGACACTCAAAAATATTCTGAGGTCTGAAATTAGTCCTCCAGACACAATTTCTTCTCAAAACCTCGGTCCAAAGACCACTTATCCGGCCCATCCAGGCTCAGCATTGAAACTAGGCTCTAATACCATACTGTAACGTCCCCAACTGTCATTCCACTATCCGGGCAAATGCTACTGTGCAGAACAACATCATTCTCATACTTAATTAATAACATGCATTTAAGTCATATTAAATACATTTAACTCAGAGTAAGCACAAGATTACTGCTAACATAATTAATCCCTCTCATTAACAATAATTCATATGTACAACAGAATACATGATACATATAAGCATCATAGGCATGCGAAACATAATATTAAGCATAAGCTGATACTTATCTTTGAAACCGTGGTAATTCCACCAACCACGTGCAGGCCTTCCATGAACTTCCCAATCTTAGACCATGCTACTCATCATGCTCAGTAGTGGGTCACCCACGAGCTGGGACTGAGCTCCACCCAAGGCAAGGAATCCTAGTCTAGGTTGAGGCTATAGGGAAAACTATATAGAATAACCGGAAGGATTCTTCCAAGGATGCCTTCTTATGTCCACTACTCATGGACTCTCATTCCCCACATACATGTTTCACCCGGGAGTATACACCTTCACAAGCATAGTCCATCAGTGCTTCACCTCCCTCTCTCGGTCTCGGCAACAGGCCGGATCAGGAAGTCTTAGAGCTCTGTAGCTGGTGTTGGACTCTCTCTCGAAGAATACCACTTCTCGATAGACTCCTTCACCTAGAAATAGCTTCTCATAGGCCTGACAGACTACCTCTTCAACCAAGGGCCTTAAAACCCAATTCTTCAACCCCTTCTGACTCAATTCCCACATGGTGAGGATAACCACAACACAACCCCACTCAGGAAAATAGAAAACAACAACCTATAGACAGATAGGGTACAGATTCATCTCTGCAATGGCGAGTAGACTGGGTTCTGGAACTCACAAGTCGACTTTCCCCTCCCGACCAGTTCTCTCAATGGTGCCTTCAACGTCCTTATCTTTCCCATTTGTAAGTTGCTTACCTCAAACTAAAAAAAAACATCTTCCTTTGTAGGGACAATAGGAATGGTGTCCATGGCATTAGGGAACTCGTAAAGACTTTTAAGGTAGGAATTTTAGTCTCTTAAGGGAATGCTATTGTTTTCTTTATTATTGTTGTTTAGAATTTGGTTCTAGAGCTTCTTAGGATCCAACTTATAAGTTGTGAAAGTTTCTCTTTCCTTTTATTGATATAGTGTTTTTTTATCCGTTTAATTAGGGATTTGTAGGTATTGATCTTATCGAGTTTTAAGGACTCATTAGAAGCATCCCTAATGACTTTCCTAGCAATTTTAAATTCTTTATCATACCAAGGGTTGGTCCTTCTATTATTCTTTTTATAAGACACCTCAAAAGAGAACTTGTTAATAGAAGTAGAAAGGGTTGTTGTAAAATTATGATAGAGTTCTTCAATGTTGTCCTTATAAGTTACCAGATTTCAAATTTACTATTTAAATCCTTTAAGAAAATGTCAACTTTAAGTTTGTCAAAGCTCAAATTCCTTTAATTATGAGAATTCTCTTTAATGGAGCTCTTGTGCATGGAAAAATTTAGAGTTAGGATTAAAGGTTAAAATACCATTGTAATATATGAAAACAATTCAAGATAAATTTATTTTAATTTAAAATCTTTCAAATACAATTTTTTTTATATCTCAATTAGTTTGCTATCACTTTCAATATTTAATTATATTACATTTATTAATATTTTATGGACTTGGCAAACATATTTCATGTCATTTTCTTTTTTTTTTCATATAAAGTCACTACACATAACTATCATGTAGCAAATCTTTAAACAAGATTGATTAAACATGCACAGTTTATATCAAGGATGATATTAAGGATGTAAATTTATTTTAAAATGTAGAAACTTTGGCGAATCTTACTAATCCCCAAAATAATTTTATCCTATAGAATTTGGGCAAATCATTTTTTAAATAGCTAATCTTTTTTTTAGAAAAACCATGGAAAATTAGTCCATGAGCGAAATTTAGCCCCTAAAATCATTAGTGATTTATATATTCAAATAAATTTTATATTTTTAATAAATGATAAAATATTTTTAATATATATAAAAAAACAAAAAAAAATTTATGGTTATTTTTTTTTTTTTTAATTTCTTCTTCCTCTTAATTAACTTTTACATAATTATAAATCTTATTTTTAAAATTAATTTTTAACTCATAAAAAATAAATAATTATTATTAATAATAAAAATAAATAATTATGTTGAATATATCTACTTTCATTTTGTTCCTTTCTAACAATGTTACTTTTTTATTGTTTTCATAAATTTATATTTTTCCATTTAATATGAATAATTTAAATTTGAATAAAAATATATTTTTTTAATATAATTAAACATTTTAAACAATAGAATGTTTTTCTTAAAAAAAAACATATATTCTATCATACATGGTGTTGAATGTTTTTCTTAAAAAAAAACATATATTCTATCATACACGGTGTTGAATGTTTTTATTAAGAAAAACATATATTCTATTATACATGGTGTTCTTTATGGAGATCAGATATTGAAGTGCATTTGGCATCATATCACAGGATTATAAGTACAGCTTATAAACATTTATGTTGTCAATATCCACTTACTACTTAGTATTGAAAAACTGATATTCTGAAAGAACATATATTCTATCATACCTGGTGTCTTTTATGTAGATCCGACATAAAGGTGCATTTGACATCATATCACACAAATATAAGTAGTACAGTTTATAAACATTTAATGTTGTCAATATCCACTCCACTTAATATTGGAAAACTGATATCTATTTTTTATTTTGTCCTGAAGGAACATATATTCTATCATACATAGTGTCTTTTATGGAAATTAGAACGTACAGGTACATTTGACATCATTATAAGTACAGATTATAAACATTTATTGTTGTTAATATCCACCATACTACTTAGTATTGAAAAACTTATATTTTTTTTTGTCAAAATAAATTTATTAAGCCTGATCGGTGTATGTTAAGCGCTTCTTTCCAAATAGTTAGTTAATTCAAACCTAACCTAAGTTCTGTGCCATGCTTGAAGGGTGTGTGGTGCACCTATATACCATTTTTAAACGAAAATAAGATAATGAAGTACAGTTGCAGAGAAAACAAGATTAATGTAACTATAGAATATCACAATGAAGAGCAATCCAATACGTTGTTTAACTTTGATTAATCAGCACATGTTAATGGAGCTCTTGACATGAGGCAAGTCTATGTAGATATATTTATTTAAGTAAAATATACATACAGTCCAAACTTTGAACTGCTATCATACTTACATTAATTATAACACTATTACACTTTTTTATTTATTTATAGATTCGCAGTCCTCCGTTCGCAGTCCTGACCTCCTCCGTTGCTCGACTCAGTGGATCCTATAACCAAAAACATAAACACTTTCAGGTGGAGATATAAGAAAACGAGAAAGCAATAATTACTATAAAACATTAAGAGACGTAATCGAAATAATAAGTACGTGTCGCAGCTGGTGGAAGGGCTGATGGGAATGCCAATGTTCACGCCGCAGAGAGCAGGTATTTTGTCGGCCTTGGCGGAGTTGTAATGGTAGGAAGCAGCAGCAGATTTAATGCACTTGCACGCTGCTTGTCTGTCCGGAGTAGTCTGGGCGGCCGCGTTGAGACTCTTAACGCCGTTGCAGCATGCCGCCGGGGGGCTAGCGGCGCTCCCCGTGACATAGGAAAGACAGGGGACTAGATCAGTGATCACCGTCGAGCAGGAGATGGCAGCTTCTGCACCGCCCATCGCTGCCGCCTGCACTGCCAACGCGAATACCAGAACTTTCCATATTGTGCTCGTCCTCATCGTTACTGGGCCTCTCTTCTCAACTCTAAAACCTGAAATATCAAAGGAATCGGGACAATGCAGTTCTAGGTTGAAGGGCACCCATATTTATACAGAGTTTTGGTGGTTACCCGTGAACATATTCTGATTAATGGGTGACGGAATAATATGCGGCGCGCTCCCAACAGAGTCGATCACGTGAAACTCCGATGAATGGAACGAAAAAAAGGGAAGAATCTTTCTTTTCGGATTTGGACGCAATTGACATTTTGGTCTGATGGATATACATAGCTGGATTCGTGTTCCGAATCCCTTGAAATAATGAAATAATGGGATGAACTGGACATTGAGTCGATTGGAATATCGGCTGTATGTCGCATAAAGAACAACTACACGAATAATCGCTATATTCACCAGTGAATTAATTTGTAATAAAGAACAACTACAAGAATAATCGCTATAGTGGATTAATTTGTAATACATATTTTCAACTAAATATTGCAATCAACTAAATACTGCAATCAATTAAATTCATGGGATCTAACTCTATGAACAAGAAAATATAGTGCACTGCAAAAACACACTACTTATTCAAAAATAAGGATTAACTTCATTTGGCTTACCTTAGAGCAAATTAGGTAACTAGAATCTCAATGAGGAGGAGACATATTGAGCTTCCTTCCAAGCTTCAATTAAATAACTAGAGTCTCAATGAGGAGACATATTGAGCTGCCTTCCAAGCTTCAATATCATTCAACTTTATCCTTAATACCAATCGTGCAAGCTGCAAAGAAAAACAATAAATACTTGTTTCCCCACTTTTTATCATACATTGTTGTTGCCAAATTCAGATTATGTAGATAAAAAAATTGGAGTGGTTACTAGAAGAGTGGAAATTGGAAAAAAACCAACTCATACTTTCCCTAGGTTGTAACTATATTTTGAGAAGGTCACTGGAATTTGAAAAACTAGAGCTCATACTTTCCCTAGTATGCAAGAAGAAAACCAACTCATAATTTCCTTAGGTTGTAATGATATTTTGAGAATGTCATTGGAATTTGAAAAACTAGAGTTCATACTTTCCCTAATTTAATGTCCCCGACCGTCATCCCACTAGCCGGGCAAACGCTACTATGCGGAACAACATCATTCTCATACTTAATTAATAATATGCATTTCAGTCATATTAAACACATTTAACTCAGAGTGAGCACAAGATTACTGCTAACATAATTAATTCTTGTCATTAACAATAATTCATATGCACAACAGAATACATGATACATATAAGCATCACATGCTTGCAAAACATAATATTAAGCATAAGTTGATACTTATCTTTGAAACTGTGGTAATTCCACCAACCACGTACAGGCCTTCCACGAACCTCCCAACCTTAGACCACGCTACTCATCATGCTCAGTAGTGGGTCACCCCCGAGCTGGGACTAAGCTCCACCAAAGGAAAGGAATCCTAGTCTAAGCTCAGATTACAGGGAAAACTGCACAGAATAACCGGAAGAATTCTTCCTAGGATGCCTTCTTACACCCACTACTCACGGAATCTCATTCCAGACATTCATGTTTCGCCCGAGAGTATACACCTTGGCAAGCACATTCCATTAGTGCTTCACCTCCTTCTCTGGGTTTCGGCAACATGTCGGATCAGGAAGTCTTAGAACTCCGTAGCTGGTGTTGGACTCTCTCTGGAAGAATATCACTTCCCAATAGACTCCTTCACCTGGAAATAGCTTCTCACAGGCCTGACAAACTGCCTTTTCAACTAAGGGCCTTAAAACCCGATTCTTCAACCCCTTCTGACTCAATTCCCGCACGGTGAGGATAACCACAACACAACCCCACTCAGGAAAACAGAAAAAAACAACCTACAGACAGATTAGGTACGGATTCATCTCTACAATGGCGGATAGACTGGGTTCTGGAACTCACAAGTCGACTTTCCCCTCTTGACCAGTTCTCTCAACGGTGCATATGTATGTCAAGGGCAGACGCAGACCAATAACGGAATCAGAGGGATGATGTTTTGGTCTTCAGGAAGACGTCTCATTATTCTGGTTCTTGGAGCTGTGTGAGGATATGCGAAATCAAACGCCAAGGATGATGGAATGAGGAGCGACCCCCTCCACGGCTGACTTCTGTAGTTTTTTAACTGCATATACCTAGGTTGACATATGTCACCCATGAAGTTGCATGCACTCTATCAGCATGCGTTCCTCTACAGGAACTTAGGACACAACATATATTTCACATGGCTTTTGGAATAATATTAAAATATTATTCCCAAGGACCTAAGCCCTTAGGCTCAACACTTAGCCTCTCTTTGCAACCTTCCAGCCCCCAATCCAGGACCTAAGCCCTTAGGCTCAACACTTAGCCTCTCTTTGCAACCTTCCAGCCCCCAATCCTTTACCCAATCTGTGGAAGCTTAGTCCCTCATCACTCATTCAACGTGGTCGGTCTGCACGCAGTGGTGTTTATATTTTTATTAGTGTTCTGCATGATTACATATACAAAAGAAGGCTCCCGGATTTAACACTTAGGCTCTCCGTCCTAATAACACATAAGCCCACCAACTTATATAAACTTGGCTCACCAGCCTATAAAACATAATTACAATTCATAATGCAAGCTATATACTTCATAGACATGATTTACAACAGGGATCGGCCTTGGGGACATTACAATCCCCTCCCCTTATTTTCCACTATTGTCGGTGCAATTTTACACTGCATCTGCAAGCTTTTCAAAATTTTAAAAAAGATGCAGGTACTCTATGCACATAACATCTTCATGCTCCCATGTCACGTCCTTAGGACCGTACCAGGTCCACTAGACCTTTACAAGCCCTATAGCTCAATTCTGAAGCTGTTTGTTTTTCCTGTCCAATATGCGCATAGGATGCACTTGCAGGACACCTTCTTGTTCCACCTGAATCACATTCCAATAGATAACATGATTAACATCTGGTATATATTTCTTAAGCAATGAAACACAAAACGCATTATGTACAGTCATAGATGCAGGTAATGCAAGCATATATGCAACTAGCCCAATCCTTTCCAGGATTTCAAATGGCACACAAAATCTGGCTGCCAACTTGGCGCAACTTCCCAGCTTCAGGGAAATCCTGTTAGCTTTCACTTTCAGGAAAATATGATCACCCACTTTGAACTATCTGTGGATTCTGTTCTTATCAACATAACTTTTCTGCCTATCCTCGGCAGCTTTCAAATTATGCTTAATTTTTATCATTTGGTCCTCCATCTCCTTGAGCAACTCTGGCCCAACTACTGCTCTATCAGCCGGATTATCCCAGCTCACTGGAATATTGCACTTTCTTTCATAAAGTGCTTCAAATGGGCTCATCTTCAACGATGCATGATACCCATTGTTGTAGTCGAATTTTACCAAGTGCAGGTAGTCATCCCATCTTGATGGTTTGTCCATCACATACATTCTCAGTATGTCTTCTATTACTCTGTTCACCCTCTCTGCCTATCCATCAGACTCAGGATGATAAACTGTACTAAAGTTCAGATTCGTTCTGAATCCTTTGAACAATCCTTTCCAAAAATTCGAGGTGAATTTCGGGTCTCTTTCAGACACAATCGTTTTAGGAATTCTGTGCAATCATGCCACTTCCTTTATGAAAATATCAGCAATATCTGTTGCCTTCTGAGTAGTTTTCAGTGGAATAAAATGGGAAAATTTTGTAATCTTGTCCACCACCACCATGATCGAATCATGTAGCTTGGTTGTTCTGGGCAATCTTGTAATAAAATCCATTGTTACTACTTCCCACTTCTACTCAGGAATGGGTAAAGGTTGCAGCAACCCTGTTGGGTGCCTATGCTCATCTTTAACTTTCTGGCACTCCATACATCTGGCGATGTATTCAATGATCTCTCTCTTCATACCCACCCAAAAGTAATGGCTCTTGACCACTGCTACTGTTTTCTAATATCCAGGGTGCCCTGCATAAGGCACATTATGCATCTCCTGCAAAATCATTTGTTTCAAGCATTGGACATTAGGTACAAAAATTTTGTTCTTGTACAACAATATTCCATCAGTTTCTAATTTATAAATTTCCATCTTCTATGGCATCTTACCCTGGTGTAGCTTGGCTACCAATTCTCTATACTGCAGATCTACATTTGCAGCCTCCAGAATTCTGCTTTTAATATCATTATGATACATGCTAATGGTTGTAGCATGTAATTCATGCACCCTCCTACTGAGTGCATCAGCCACTTTATTCTCCTTTCCCTTGATATGCTTGATCTCAAAGTCGTACTCACACAGAAATTCCAGCTACCTACTTTGTCTAGCATTTAAGGTTGGTTGATCAAACAAATATTTCAGACCATTATGGTCTGTTCTAAATTCAAACCTCCTTCCCATGAGGTAATGCCTCCATTTCCTCAGAGCGTGAATGATTGCTGCCAACTCCAAATCGTGAGTGGCATAATTCTTTTCGTTCTCTTTCAGCTTCCTGGACTCATAACAGATTACAAATCCATTTTGACTGAGAACTTTCCCCAACCCTTCTTTACACGCATTTGTGCACACCACAAAATCCACATTTGGATCTGCAATCCTCAAGATTGGAGCACTATTTAATAGTTGCTTCAATCGCTGGAAACTTTTCTCACACTCTTTAGTCCACTAAAAAGTTTCCTCCTTCCTTTGCAAAGAAGTAATAGGGTGAGCTATCTTTGAGAACCCTACCATAAACCTTTTGTAATAGCCCGCTAGACCTATAAAGGATCTAACTTCCACCACATTCCTTGGCGCTGACCATTCTCTGATGGCCTCAACCTTCTTAGGATCCACAACGATCCCTTCTTCTGAAATAATGTGCCCCAAGTAATGGATCTGCCTTTGATAAAACAAGCATTTGCTCAATTTTGCATACAACTGGTGTTCTCTCAACACTTGCAGTACCACACCAAAATTTCATCCAGGAAGACTATGACAAACTTGTCTAGATAGTCCCCGAATACACCATTCATCAAGCACATAAAAATAATAGGTGTGTTTGACAACCCAAACGGTACCGCTGTGAACTTGTAATGACCATACCTTGTTCTAAAGGCAGACTTCCTGATGTATTCATCCTTTATTCTTAACTGGTAATATCTCAATCTGA
>CBVK0101013165.1:0-22730 GCA_900067695.1 Picea abies
CGACTTGATTAATCCTCAATGGGGATTAATCCAATAACAACAATAATAATAATGACAAGATTAATCCTCAATGGGGATTTAATCCAATAATAATAATAACATGATTAATCCACAATGGGGATTTAATCCAATAACAAAATAATAAGAATGCTCTTCGCAGTTACATTATTTCAACATAAATAATTATAGAAATAATTATATATATATATATATATATATAATGTTAATAGACTTGCATATGTAAAGCATGAAGAGTAAATAAGTATAGAAATAAAATATAACATAAAGGTTGTATATATATAACATGAATAGACTTGATCATATGAAGCATGAAGAGTAAATGATTATAGAATATTTAGATCAAGATCCTCTATCTGAACATGGGAAAAATAAAGCGTGAGTTTAAAAAACATAAAATAAAAGGGAAAAGGACTAACATAGCATGAAACCATCAAGAAACACCGAAGAAACGTTTGTGTTAATGGAAACATATCAAAGCATTTCCTAGGGAGTGTTTTGGAAATGGCACGTTTTAGTGTTATCAAACTTGGCTAAGTATGGTCATTTTTGGGCCCAAACCAATCCAAACATGTTGTCTCGCCTAGACGTGGAGTCAACTACTAATTCAATCTTACTCAGCCCAGCACGATGCTACTAACTTGGACACCTACCCTGTTGTGTCCCTAACACAACCAGTGACAAGAAGATTTATGAATATAATGGATGTACTTATTGTATTTCTTAGTCGTTGGGTTCCATTAGCTAGTAATGACCCAATATGTTAATAAAGGACATTGTTGTATAAGCAGGCCTACTTTTTTTATGTAAGAACTAAATAAGTGATTGATAGGATTAGAGATAGTTTTGGGGGCAGCATATTTAAGGGGGAGGGCATGTTGTGTACTTATTGTATTTCATAGTCGTTGGGTTCCGTTAGCTGGAAATGACCCAATATGTTAATAAAGGCCATTTTTGTATAAGCTGGCCTACTTTTGTTATGTAAGCACTAAATAAGTGATTAATAGGATTAGAGATAGCTTTGGGGGCAACGTTTTTAAGAGGGAGGGCATGTTGTGTACCTGTTGACCGCCTCTTCAACTAGGGGGTCAACTCCATGTACCATGAAGATATGCATCAACAGATGCAAACATGTCGAAGACTTTTTGGTTCTATAGGGCATTTTTTGCTCCAACACACAGTTTTGTAAGCGGGATTACCGCACCCCTGCGCTGGTTTATAATGTAATAGGTCTACATGGATCATGTTAGGTCAGTTGCCTTAGGGTTTCTTCATTAGGAGAGTTCCTTTCGCTGAGTGTTTTTTATCCTCGGGAGGTTAATGTGGCCTAACTAACCGGGTTAATCTCCCTTGAGTTTTTCACTCCCACCCAATAAATCCTCCAAAGTGGTGGAAGGCGTTCTAATGAAGTCATTCCTAGGTAGCTAGTGTTTAGAAATGATGTAAATGACCATGTAAGATGGCACGCGAAATTTCGCAGAATTCCGTCAAGTTTAGCCAAGTTTTTTTTAAGTTTCGGAATTAATTAATTAATTAATTCTGGGTATTTAATGTAAAACTTAGGTCTCGGGATTTTTGATAGAGGTATTTGTACTCAAAAGAAAGCCAATGAGACCCCCTACACCCATGAATCAAGTTTCAACTCAATCGGACAAGTTTTGCTAGGTTCTTTATCCACTTAGGAATTTTTCGGAAAAATGGCGATTTTAATTGCCAAACCAGAACATGGGAAAATGTAAATTTTGTAATAATGGTCCAAATCAAGTGAAGTAAGTGGCATTAATGATGAGAGGGACACCCCACCTAACCTACCCACACCCTTTACCTACCCTTTTACCCACACTCTAATTTATTACTCACTTTAATTTTTTCCCACCTTAACTATTCACGTCTCCTCTTAAAATACGACCCTCTTATGCATTTAATTAATAAGTCATTTAATAAAGAGTTGTGGGCCCCTCCTCATGAGGTGCGCCCTCCCTATCCCTTCACCTTACCTTGGAGAGTGTGGTATCCACACCCCCTCCAGACTCCAACTCAAACACTCACGCTTTCCTTTGTGGATTTACGTCCCCACTCCCACGTAAGTGTTGAAAACTCTCCTTAATTAAATCGTGGGTCCCTTCTCCATTACATACGACTCTCCTCCACCTCACACTCACACTTTATAGTGTGGACTCCACACTCCACATGCCAACTAACCCTCACGTAACTCTCACGTATCCATCTCACGCCTTTCTATTTTTTAAGCATGGAAACACCAACTTTAAATTTGTTTTTGTTTTGGATTAATGCGTGGGTCCCTTCTACTCCCTTCATCCACCTCTCACGTGCCTCTTGGGCGTGTGCTCCTCATGCCATCCACACTCCTACCTCACGCCCTCTCAAAAGCTCACGCTTTCCTCTTGGCAACTAACGCTTTACCTTTGAGAGAATGGAAAGAGTTCACGTGACGATGGAAACATCTTCAATCAAAGCAAGCAACTCCTCCTTCAAAGCTTACGTGGGTCTCATTTTGGTCATTCGCTTACCCTTTCCTTGCTTTATCCTCTCCACTTCACCTTCTTTCCATTTCCCCTTACCCTAAAAGCCTGTTATTTCATTGGTTGCTTTCCTCAATGAGTTGTCTTCACCTTTGGATCTTTGACAAGTGTTGAAGATCCAAGAGGGGTCTCTTGGTCTCTCGAGGCTATTTAAAAGACCTCTCACTCCTTCATTCTTCACCTTTCATTATTGCACTGTTATGCTACTATTTTCTCACCATCTTATTCTCTTCCTCTCTCATTATTATTGTCACTTTTCTTCATTGGTGTGGCTCTTGAAGAACTTGTAGCAATTAGTTGCTACAACTTCTTCCATTTGGATAATAAAAGGAAATGCTTTGGAGGATTCAAAGATCTCAAGATTTGTTTGGGCTCTTTACATGCATATGAGGTGAAATCATTTTGTTTTAAATATTTGTGTGATCATAGGTAGATTGTTGGGTAAATTAGTTTACTTAACTAAGTTTAGTGATTGTATAATTGTTAGCTTATTTGATCCGCATGTACTAATGATTGAAATTAGTTTTGATTATTAACATATGTCATCATTATCTATTTTCGTCTCACATCTGTTTAAGCTTTGCAGGACACTTCAAGGAGAGGATATTGGAATAAATCCAAGCACGGATTTGCCCTTACTTCTCACTTACACTCCAAATTATTTCTGATATTATTCACCTTCTCTCATTCTTGATTTTAGTAGCTAATGTGTTTAGATAGGTCACCTAAAATCATATAATTTTCTGGTTTACATATGTAAGAAATTTCTGCCTAAAAACAGAAATTTCATTAACTTTTTGAGTGTGTTGCAGCTCAAATCAGCAAGCAATAGCTTGCTGATTTTTGCAGGTTCTTACCAGGACAAGAGGGCATGCTGCCCAAATCACATGCACAACACATCCTCCAACAACTCCTCTCACTGTGGTAACGTTTTCTTCTTCCCGATCTACTCTAAAATACTGTAAACGCAAGCCCGAAGGAGTTGTACCCAAGCGGCTTGCTTTCCTTTCAGTCTTTACCTTGCAGGCTTAGCTAGAATAGTTGTGATTTCTACATGCATGCTTAACTAAAAATAATCTAGAGTAGATCTCACACTTAATTGCTAGATTAGAGCCCGTGGAGACATAGTTGATATTTGCTTTCGTGATTTACTTTGCATGCACGTCATTTTCTGTTGCAGCGTTTTATCTTAACACATGTGTGCAAACAGCAATATCTTAAAGGGCTCAATTAATCAATCTTTTACAATTCTGCAAGTTAGTCTTAGTTCTCATATCTTACATGTGCAATCTAATAAACTAAGAACTCAATCGTTAATTCTGGTTTGGGTCCCCAAGGCCTTTTCCGAAAACTAAAATTTAACTTGCAATCCATTTGTTTAAAGGCATCAGCCTGCTTATCTTTCAGTTTCAACATTTTGACAATCCTTTGTTGAGAAAGCTACAAGCACTCAATCACACTTCGCAATATTTAGCTCATAGGTCTAAAATTTATTAATTAGA
The DNA here is from genome assembly GCA_900067695.1 of Picea abies. Classification (NCBI taxonomy): domain Eukaryota; kingdom Viridiplantae; phylum Streptophyta; class Pinopsida; order Pinales; family Pinaceae; genus Picea; species Picea abies. The sequence continues at coordinate 4,064 of CBVK0101013165.1, forward strand.
CTTAATAGGACACCATAACTCACCATCTTCGCCACTTAAAAACTGAGGTTTTGAGGAAAGCCACGGAAAGTTTTCCGAAGTACTCAGCCTTAGGGTTGACCTGTGAAGCTAGGGTAGGCCTCGTTGCCTCACTTCTTGAGCATCCAGCAACCACTTGGTAATAGAGAGAGGAGAGTTTTGGGTTGACACCTAGATAGGGCTAAAATTAATCTCACACTTAATCACTTAATTTAATTTTCAATCTACAACATCAGCAATACAGTTACACACTTGCAAGCTCACCGGTCTCATTGTCTTTCAATCTACATTCATATGCAAGTTAATTTATCTGTTGTAGAATAAATATTTAAGTGGTTATATCTTTGTCATCTGGAACTTACTTTACATTTGCAAGCTTTCATCTATTTTGTTCCTATATCTCGTGGTGTGATCCTTCAAGAAGTGCGCATCCACCTAGAGGCATTCTCTTGATTGGGTCTTGAGTGATTTGCATCTCTTGGCCATTGAAAAGCAGTCCAACGAAACTCTATCTGTTGTGAGCTCGCTTGGCTTCATGTGTTGATGATTGCTTTATCTTGAGTATCTTTAATTCCTGCACATGCAAGTAAACGTGTTAGTATATGGTATATCATGTATTTAGCTTAGTCTTAATCTGTACATCTTAAGCATTCTTTTGTATATCTTGTATCCAGTCTAAGGTAGCTTTGTATCTGATATATTCTTTGTGTCTAGTTGTATCCATCTTGTTGTAATACTTTGTAACTTGTAATTATCTTGTAACGAACATCCCCTTAACTTAGTTGACCCCATTGCCCAATCTTAGGCACTAGTCTTAGTTGCCCTAGGAAAAGGTCTGACTCTCATAATACTTAGATAGTTGCATCTTGCATTTGCTAATTGACATCATAGGCTAGATTCCCCTTAACCTTTTAACCAATTAAAACCAACTCCTAGAACATTAAAACTCTTAATCTCATCTAGTGACTAGGGTCTACCCCCCTTGGCTTCCCTAGGAGTTAGCCTAGACGGAAGAGGTTCAAGTCAAAGTGACAGTGTGGACTTTGAACCTAGGCATTGTGCCTCTGAAGACACACTAAGTGAGCAGGACTTAGCTCACATTTGCAAGTGTGTATAAGGACGGCAACAATACCTATATACAACATATTTTGTATATGAGCTATTTGTTTGTAAGCTCATCAATGCCCCATCACCAAGTTGTTGAAAGTTATCAGTTACTCATATTAATGATTCATCACTATGTTAGTGGAAAGGTGTTATTCACATGCATTAACGACTCACCACTATGTTAGTGGAGAGGTGTTGGTATGAGAGTTGTATTAAAATAGGTCTCCCACTCACTTGTAATCACTCGACCTAATATCAATCAAAACATTGTTACTCATTTCAGTTTTTTTCTATTCCAATAGAGAATCACAAGGAGTTGACTTCCTCCATATTTTACGAATTATAAGTGCATCCAACCCTTGGGTGTGTAGTTACCACCAAGCTTTTGATTTGTAAACAGTTGTGGATATCCCACTAGAATAGTTGGTCACAACAAATCTTACAAGTTTCTACAAACTCTTTGTTATACAAAGTTTTACTTCAGATTCAAATTTAATATTACTAACTTCCAAAATAAGTTGAGACTAAAAGTAAGAAAAAGCTAAGCAAAACACCATACCATCCACACAATGAACATAAGATGTACCCTAGGAAACCCACGATGAGAAAACCTAACCAAAAGGTGAGGACTATGCCTTATTCTTTTCTTCTCATACATGAAATGCAAATACAACGAAACGTGAACTCATTGTGGAGTTGTTGTAGACACTATGGCCCATATGGCTACTACAAGGTCTTTTACTTCCTTTGTTATGCTCAACTATGGAATAGTGAATCAATACAACAAGAATGGAACCCCTTCTTTTCCTAGCAGCCCAATATTTAACATATCTTGATCGTCGTCTAGGGTTGGGATTAGGGTTTTTGCATGCCTTGTCTCTCAAATAGGGTTAGGGTTTTCAACACTCTAGAATTTTCTTAAAAGTCCACACATGACTAGCTCCACATGTGTGAGTAATGGGAGCTAACATGGCATCCACTCAGTACCATGGTGGTCAACATGATATGTCAACTTGAGGGAGGCATAACTTCCTCATATGAACTATGATTGAAGAGATCTTTGCATCATTGCAAAGCTCTCGATGTGTAGAACAACGTTGAGAGGCTGTAAACTTTGTTTGCAAAGTTTTGACCCCAAAAACAACCCTTTAAATGCCTCAAATGAGCTCCGAAAGTTTTTGGACCCTAAATCACAAAAACAAGACCCACCCATAAAATTGGCCTTGCAAGCCTTTAACTCCAATTTTTCCACCCAAAAAGTACCAAAATAGATGACAATTAAATAGTTATCCATTTAAGATCACCTTTGTTCCTTATTTTGTTGTTATTTATCTTATATCAATAATTGGTATAGTGTAGTGTCCATTTTGGTTACAAGGACATTGCATACCGACAAGCCCGATCAACAAATTAAAAAAAAAGTGCTTATTTGCAACCAAGGTTTCGAAGCTTCCTATTGCGCCTCTTATGCTTCTCGTATTCTATGAAGTTTATAGTGGACCTTTTGGTGTTTGAAGGTTCTATGAGAGTTGGGCGTCCTCTTCAAGGTCTTTTGGGCTATCTCATTTTCCCATTGATATGGAGTGTTTTGGAGGCTCTTATGATTTTCGATTTGGCTATAAATATTTCTTGAGAATAGTGGTTGTGTTGGGTGGATTTTGGCAACATTTGGCCCACTCTAAGGATTCCTACTAGGGTGGTGGAAATGTCTTGTGGAGTTCCTGGCAATTGTTTGCAGCCTATACTATTATTCAATTATCTCAAATCCACAATTCCAATAGTGGGTAGCAAGTTTCCAAGAATCATAGCCATTTTGGGAATCATCATTTCCCTAACCTATCTGAATTACAGGGGTCTAACAAAAGTTGAATGTCGTTAACTCAATCTAATTTTTCCAATTTGCACCCTTATACAAATCAACAAACTTGCATATTTGGTGTCTAATTATATGCATTTACATGGACATACATAAATATATATTTTTTGATTAAATTTTGAAAATTTTATGTAATTTTTATTTGGTCGAACCATTCATCAAGTCAAAAGCTGGTCCGCGCTAAGTCATAATTTTTGCCCTCGCCAAGTCTAATAACTTTGTGTTTTTTAAATGTTTCCTAGGGGGAAACAATGCCAAGGGGGTTGTTTTCGATAAAAGAGTAGGCCCTATAGGTCATAGAGAATATTTAATTGTGACTGGACGTGTCCCTTTATTGCTTTTGGAAGTAGAATGCTTCCATTAGCAATCTAGAGCAGGTAGAGTGCAGTTTGTTTTGTCTTCTTGGGTTAGTAGAGTGCTACACCCCATTTATCTTTGCAAAATCACTATTATCTTGATATTGGAAAAAGAAAAAACTTTGATGCCCCCCTTATCTTATGTTTGTAGGAGGTATGGGTATAGGAAATTGAAATATAAAGAAGGAATTGACATAATTAAAATTGCAAGTGAACCACAAATAAGCATAAACTAGAAGTCTCGACTCTCGTCCTCTTCTATCTATCCTACCATCTATTAAAATTGGCAGTTATATATTATGGTCAGAATATCTATGGAAAGCAACACTGGTTTTTATTAGACAAGTTTTTATTGTAATATGTATAGATTCATAATATTAGATTCATGGATCTAATAGGTACACCTGTTTTCAAATACAGAAGCATAGATTTAGATTCATGGATCTAAGGAGTTGTTCCAAGTTTCAAATATTATGAAAACTTTTGTGTATGTTGTATTATTATATTGTATTAATGCATCAAACCCCTCTTTCCCAACCAAAAAATGTTCTTTGGGTTCAAAAATAAAAGTTCAAAACCAATCTAAATTTAAGTTAGCGGTTCCCAAAGTTTTAAACCATTGTAAAGCTAAAGTCAACTACCATTACAACAAATAATAATGGAACATTTTCCCACTAAAACCTATCTCAATAATAACAAGTCTATGTTTATATCATCAATTTTCTACTTTAACGTTTTCTTAAAACCGTGAAGAGTTACGCCTGCATTGAAAGAATGAATTACCTAACTTAAGCAATATGGGTTCATAAGCCAACACAAAATCAATCAAGATTAGCCTGAATTTGTTACCTCCAACAAGTTTTAGGGGATTAAATCTAGAAGGCACATCCAATAACTAAATATATAAATATCAAATATAAACACTAGTAGTGAATATGAAACGAATGAATGAGAGGGAGGAATCAACATGTTTGGATCATTTTCCAACCTGTACCTCTCACATGCAAATGAGTGGTCAAAGCATATTTCAAAAACATCACCTAGCCTTCACTTCTAATACCTTAACTAAAATTGATACTACTCTTGAAATCAAAAGTTTAAAGTGACTTTCTTTTCAACAAACAAAATTCTTAGCTTCATCTAAGCATGCTAAAACACATACATTTCAGCCCAACTGTCCTAACAAATCAGCTCATTAAAAAATCCATGAGACTACTCAGAACAATGAGAAACCAAAGTCTGATTTTCAAATCTGCAACATATAAAATAGGACAGAAATAGTAGAGTTCATATATTACAGAAATGAAGATAAAGTACAATACCTCAGTTCATCCCAAGCTGGTACAACATATCTCTTCAACTCATCCCAAGCAAGGACTATCCAATTGCTTCTCAAACCCTAGATAGGGCATCCACCATCAACAACAAACCCTAACCGGCAATACAAAGGGCTAGCAAGGCATCCCGCCAAGCTATTTACCACACCAAAGGCTCCACACAAGCTAGGATCAACACCAACAAGTCTACCCTTGGATCTCCCACTTGCATCCTGCAAGCTATCGAGGAGATTCACCAAGTATGTGTCAGAAAACTCTACTTGCACCCAAGTGCCACAAATCTCGCAATGAGGTTTCGTCCCACAAACCCTAGGTCTAGCTCACACCAAGACTTCAAGATAAACTCTAGCTTTCCAAGTCTTCTCTCGGGTTTACTTCACATAAAACATAATTATTCCAACCTTTGTACCACACAAGCACAAGGACTCCAATACAAATACATCAAGATTACAAGTAGTAAATAACAAAGACACTCTCTTCCTTTTATCTAAGGTACATGAGGGAGGTCAACAATAGAGAAGTGAATTGGGTCCACAACAACCTACTCTAAGTCACTAGACTAAAAAAATCCACAAATGGAGTGCTCCTCTACCAAGAGAGTACACATGTCACTGTATGTTTGGCCAACACCTCTCAAGTGGAGCGCTCTCCAAGTTAAGCCTTCACATGTTAAGTGATCAGCATCACAAGGCTAAACGCTCACCAAGACAGGATCCCAAGCTCAATGCTCCTCCTCCACATGTGTGTTATTGGCTCCACAATCAACCTCCAATGGACCACCCACCAAGCAAGACTCCTCAAGCCAAGCGTTCTAACTCCCCCTATGTGGCAAGCGATCACAATGCTCCTAGAGCCAAGTTGCTTCCTTCTCATGCCTAGTACTCATAGTCTCATACACAAGATAGTTCAACCTCCTATGTCAACCACCCATCCTCCTCAACATGCAATTATGTAGAAGATGTCCATTACCACATAAGATAACTATGTCCATTACCACATAAGATAACTACCTCCACAAGAAGTGTGCCTCCTCTAGCACAATATCAAGGACAAGCATCCACATATAGCAATCTCTCCAAGTGTCAATAACCAAAGCAGTCTAAGATACAACAAGGAGCTATGGTTTCACCATACACCCATCACATGAAGTGCGCCCCTAGCATGGTGTAAACCGTTTTGGAGCAACACAAAAACTAACACTCCCTCTTTGTGAAGAAAGTGTTTTCACCAACACCAATCTTCTCCCTCTAAATCTTAACTAAACCTGCCTTCTACAAATCTGAATTTCGTATAGTCTTGGAATCAATCATTGAAGTCTGATCCCACCAAAGGGGTTTGAGCTTATTTGTTAATTATGGAATCATTTGTTAGGAACTATCCTAAAAAATCAGCTCATTAACAAGTCAGCTCGGCTAGGGGTTTGACCACCAGTGACCTGTGAATTTGAAGGAACACAACCCTCGACCAACATCACCCTACGAATTTGAAGGAACACAACCCTCGACCAACATCACCCTACCAAACTCCATCATTCCTCAAGTCACCCTCACAACCCTTATCTTCTCACACCACATCATAAGTTGTTCATAATATCTTGCAAAGATAATCCCATCTATACATGGGACCAAGAAAAGATAAAAATATGTTATGCACAAGTCTCATCCATCCGAAATATGAAGCTCGTAGTGCAGACAATAGCCCACACAGGGCCTCCGATAAATTGTAAACACGGGTATCACACCCATGCACCTCAAAACCTCTAGTAACTGAAGCAAAAACCTCAACAAGGTCAACTCCATCTTTCCAAGAAAATCTTTTGGTAACTGCAGCAAGAGTCTCATCAAGGTTAGCTCCCTCTTTCTTAAAAAATCCAACAACCTTGTCCTAGTAGGCTAGTACACCTCAATATTCCTATCAATTGAAAGCTTGGAATCAATCATCAATTCCACAATAGTTTTGAGCCTATCTCCATGGCTTTCCACCATACACGCTCTACATATGATTCTTCAAGACTAGAAGGCTCCCCCAACTTCTCGCTAGCATGTACAAGTGCCACAAGATCATCTAGTAACACCCAAAGGCCACCATCTTGCACACCTCTGGCCAAAGTCCTCAAACTTCCAAACTACAATCATTGATAGTGAACCATTGATATTCGAAAGTAACTATACACTGAAATATTTATCATACAAGAAATTGAAAAAGGTTCTTTGTCAAACCAAGAAAAATTGAAACATCATTCAACAAAAGAACAACACTTGAAGGCATTCAGAAAGATATGGAGCCCAACCCCTTCACATGATAAGTGGCATCATCACCCAACTCCACTTGCACCCCTCCCTCTTGCTCTTGAAACTTGATGAAGATCTTCCTATCATAAGTCACATGTCTCGATCACCAACTATCCACTCAACCCCTAACATAGTGTCAATGGATAAACAAGACACCATGGAGATCTTACCTTGGGTTGGTTCTTCCTTCTTACCTTTCCTGGGTCCTTTTTTGCTTCCCTTCCTCGTCCTCCCAATGAAGCCTAGGTCTTCTACTTCACTTTGTCTTGTTGAGCAAATTTCTAACCTTGTCTCTTCCTACACAAATTCGTCCCAAAGCTTCTCAAATGATGGTAGCTTCTCATGAGCACGTGTACCTTCGACAAAGGGTTTCCAAGATCGAGTAAACCCATTCAAAGCAATGGAAACCAACTCCTCATCCTCCACTTTTGATCCAATGGCAGTGAACTGAACTCTCAACTCCATGATCCTCTCCAAGTAGATAGCCACTAAATCAGTGTCACTCATGCAGATGACCAGGATCTTGTTTCTCAACAACATTTTCCTAGATATGTTCACATTCAGGTACAATGCAATCAAGGCATCATACATCTCCTTGTCAATTTTCCTCTTTGCAATGTGAGTGATCAAGTAATCATTCACCAAATTAAGAATGATTCTCTTTTCCTTGGCCTCCTTTTTATTATGCTCATCCAATTGTTTCAGATCAGTAGGTGTAGTGATCTCTTTCTCAACATGCTCAAACTCTTCCAATAGCATTTGCATCTTGTATTTCTAAAGTGTAAAATTGAAGCACCTTCCAACTTATCACACCCTCTAAAGACCGAGAGTAGTCATTCCTGCAAATATGAAGCACACCTCTACGAAAAATCAATAACAAATCAAGTAGATCAGCCTTCTAGGGTTCGAGCGCTTCCCATGAGCGCACTAGGGTTTAACACTCAACAGCCTATCATAGGTCAAGTGCCTCTTCCAAGCATAGAACAACCGAAATATCCAACTCCCTCTTAGCCAAGAGGGCAATCTCAATCAAATCAACTCTGAATCAATGTGGAAATTTCAGAAATATGCTAATTAAAACAAATTCATAAATTTTATCTCATTTACTTGATGTTCCCCCTATCTATTTCATAGAACTTCTAGGCTTATGGTTGAATCTAAATTATTTAATACATCATCAAATACTTCAATTCTGTCCAACCTTTTCACTAGGCAAGCTCAAGAAGATGAACACCGAAAATATACTTGAAAAAGAGATGAATATCACAGCCCATAAGTCAATTGGGTTTAGCCCGAGTGATTGTGAAAAGGAGTGTTATTCTCCCTATCCAGGTTCAATTCCCACAAGTGACATGTTAGGCTCATAAATGAGTATATTGTTGTAATGGCATTGAGCCATGTGTTGACAAAGCCTCAAGCTTCTATGAAATCTAGTTTACCCTGTGTATCGTCCTCAAAATGAGGGGAAGTGCCCAACAAGTTTCCTTAGGATATGTATTTCACAAAAAAGAAAAGAATATTACAACCCTTAAGTCACAATCTCAACCAACACAAATCTAAAAAGTATTTTCATAGCAGCAGATTTTTAACAGCCCTAAATATGTTTCTTAGAGCATGATAAAACACAACATTTCAACTCAGTTGCCCCAACAAATCAATGCATTAAAACAGCCATGAAACTACTCATAGCAATGAGAAACCAAAGTCTGATTTTAAGATCTGGAACATATAAATTTAGGACAGCAATAGTACACTCCATATATTACACAAATGAAAATAAGTCTAATACCTCAACTCATCTGAAACTAGTACAAGTCTCTCCAGCTCATGCCAAGCAAGAACAATCCAATCACTTCCTAAACCCTAGCTAGGGCATCCACCATCAACAACAAACCCTAACAAGCAATACAAAGGGCTAGCAAAGCATCCCCTAAGCTATCTAGCCACACCAAAGGCTCCAAAACAAAATAGCATCAACACCAAGAAGTCCGCCCTTGGATCTCCTACTTACATCCCACAAGCTATCAAGAAGATTCACCAAAGTATGCATCCCACAAGCTATCAAGAAGATTCACCAAGTATGCATCACACAAACTCCACTTGCATCCAAGAGCTACAAATCTTGTTCTAAGGTTTCATCCCTCAAACCCTAGGTCTATAGCTCACACCAAGACTTCAAGACAAACCCTAGCACTAGGGGTTTTACTAGGAATATCCACTAGGGGTCTTACAAGAATGTTTACCATGCAAAACAAGTTATTATAAGTCAACCCACATGGCTTGACTTCTGTCACATATATCACATCGTACAAAAGATACATAATTTAATGAAGTATAATTTGGGGGTCAAAACTAGGGCATTACATTCCCCTCCCCCTTGGAATAACATTGTCTTTGGCAAACATTTCTTTCCAACAATGAAACCATGCCTCCATTCTTTAGTTGTGTCCACAATGCTATCTTCTCCATTCCAAACTTACCTTTTTCAACAATCTCGGTCAACAATGTACAACAATCCTTTTCACTACCTTGAGATGCTTCATAGACCTTAGCATTCACCATATACCTACAATAATCATCAAGGTAGACATGCATATCATAGTCATTTCTATGCCACAACTATTACATCCACAGGAATTTGAAATCACCATACAATATATAGGGTGTGATTTCAACCCAATACTTATCTACATAAATATAAGTTTACTTCACATGGCTGCCACAGGCAAGATTCAACTTATTATCTTCTCTAACACGCCCAAAATATAATGCCTCTTGATCCAAGCCAGCGCATGTCATGAATCTCACACGATGTATTCATTCAAGTCCCCTCTTCCTTGCATCCACTCACCCTTAAAATCTCAGGCATGCCCTTCTCTAATAAATAGACCCTCTGGCAATCCACCGTTAACCAAGGCTTTCACATCCAAGAAGAGAGTAGACTTCCAGAGTTCTATTGCCAAGGCATCCCACTGGGAACCTCACAACAATAATAAGATCAAAGTGATCAACGCATAACACGAGGTTCCAATGTCATCATAGTAGCATCCTCCCCATGCTTTCAAGTTTATAACAACAATCATCTATCTGCACTAAACAAATACATCGTCTCACTTATGTCATAGATATACAATTACCATGAGATATTATCATCAAAATTTCAATCAAAGTTTTGAATTTGTCCATTTCAAAAATTGGATTCAACAATAATGAGTGTCTTCTCATAATGCTAGGCCTTTACATGCGGTAGAAACCAATTTTCATTATGGGCTCACTCTCATGGCCATATCCAAGACAACTCTTCCTGCAATCTATTCTTCTTAATAGAGTTTTCATTCGACCAAACAAAACATTAGTATTCATGCATATAATCTTTTCATTGTTATATTCGCAACAATGCATGAAATGATCACAAAATTATGATACACCAATAATTCAATCACTTTCAACAGTTAACATTTTAATTTGCAATGAAATATTGTTCACTATATTTGCAATGTTATCACCATCATGCATTCACATAATACAATCCAAAAATATGTGTAAAGATTTGTGTATGCATAACCACAACTTTGCACATTCTCCAAATTCACTCAATGCACACTTGCATTAATTCAAGAATACCATAATGTTAAATTATATAATCCACCATGACAAGTTGGAGGGCTTGGCCAATGCCTCGACACATCGCCAACCACCTCACCAATGCTTATTTGACCATCTAGACATTTTCCTTTTCAATCAAACAAAACACAAGGGAAGGCCTTTTCCTTTCTCTGCTCAACAATCCCTCGAGAACCCTTTCGCTTCAGTGACCTTTAGTGTAGACAAGAAGGTTATAGTCTAGGACACAGAAGTTTGAGACTAGTGGGCAGACCAATGGATATATGTGCAACAATATAGGCCTTTCTAAGTTGAACAACAACATGGCCTCACACATGGTTGTCTCACATGGCATTCCTTTTCACATCACAGGCATAAATGTTTATTTTCCCTGGTTATGATCTCATAACCAAATTAACACAAAATTTCATCACATGAATGCATCAAAAGATTTCAACAATTTTTACATGTGCAAAGCTTATTGCCCTTACCATAACCCCATTTGGGTATCAACCATTCTTATGCATTCAAATATCATCAATAAATCAACTATGATATCAAGCATGGTTGAATGAATTCTTACCTAAATCCCTATCATCACGCGTGATATTGGCATGGTTTATCATCCCTCTATGGTTGCTATCAACATCCTTGATGTTAGATGTTTGGTGATGCCTTGTGGGAACAACACAATTGATCTACTCCATGGACTTAATGTCAATCACACCATAGGTCATCAACTATAATTTTCTCACCCAAATAGCAATTTATAGCTCATATTCATAGAACTATGTTTGCTACTTTTAATAGCATACAACTCTTTTATATCCAAAATAGAGTTTTGGGTCAGAAAATCTCTCGCATTACCATAAATTCCTAGCTAACCATGCCTAACTCTTGGTGTTGCCCCATTTTCCAAAAATTTGCAAATCTCATGCTATCCCAGCTAACTCCAGAAATTTGCCCTTGTTATCCGATTCTAAAAATTGTTCTTCATTTCCATGGAAAATTATCAATCGAGTTCAACTATGCCTAGCAAGACAATTCCACACAGTGGAATGCTTCTTTTCCCAATAGTGGCTCCTAAGTGAATCAAAATTCAACATTCGCTTCAGGTTCTTTACACATAAGTTGTTGGTTCACATCCTCAACTTTCCCTAGGCATATATGTATATCGTAGCAACTAAAATGGTTCACCCATCACATGAATGAAGTGCATGTTCTCGTCTTCAAGGTAGATTTCCTTTACAATACCAAGTTTTCAATAACTTCATGCATGTTCTCGTCTTCATGGTAGATTTCCTTTACAATACCAAGTTTTCAATAACTTCATGCATGTTCTCGTCTTCATGGTAGATTTCCTTTACAATACCAAGTTTTCAATAACTCCTTAATGTGAAATGATGATATCCATCATACTCTACAACCTCCATTACTTGGTTGCCTTTCCTTGACTAAAGGGTTAAGGACATACACCCTTATTTTATGCACAGGGCAGTCACTCTCTATAAGCTGTTATATTTTGTATTCCTTCTACCTAGCATTGCCATCTTGTTGCATACAATAACCAAGAGCACCCATAGCTCTTTCTCTACAAGTCGTATTTACATGATTGCAATTTAATGCATGGGATGCATTCTTTCTAGTAGGGCACCAACAACCTTGGTCCCTTTTCTTTTCTCGTGTGCTTGACCTTCAAGTGAAATCTTCAAGGCTTCCATCCATTTTGATTATGACATTTAGATTGCTTGTTAACAAGCATCTTTATTATACTCTCAACTTGAGTATCCTTGCTCACTAATAGTGGTGCCATATCGCCATGACTTCTCCATCATGCAAGGTATACAATCATTCCAGACTCATGTATGCCTCTTTATACTCTAGGTTCCATCCTAAGTCACCAGGTCCGGCGAACTTGAAGCTTCAAGTAAATCCAAACATATTCGGACTTATTCACCGAACCTCAAGCAAAATTGATTGTGGAACCTAAAAATGAACCAATTAGGTGGACAAATTCATGGGATTTTGTCCAAATTCGATCGGATTAGTTCAAATTCAACTAGAATTTGTGAGTTTATTTTTATTTTTTTAATTAAAAGGGAAAGCCCCTAATTCTTTGCCACTTCAAACTTTGTACCACATGCAACTCGTGTTGGCTTATGTTTCTCGTAGCTTGCTTTTCTCTCCAAGCTCCAACTTTGATCATTGTTCAACACTCTCCTACAAGTGCATGAATTGCTCAATGATTTACTCTCATACTGGTGCACAATTTACAATTTACAGCATCACGAGTTCATATGGAACTTAACCGTCTCACCGAATTTACATCAAGAGTTGCACTAAGCACTTAATCGTAACGATTTATGGCACTTACAGTGTTTACTCTCTGCTCGAGAGCACTTCATAGTTCACTTGGCATATTTATATGATATATCTTTATTTATAAATTAGATATTCATATATCTTTATTTTTCCAAGGATATTCATATATCTTTATTTATTATATTTATTTCATATTTATCATACATATAGATCATACTTATAATGTGTCATCTCTTTATTTATCATATTCATATATCTTTATATATCGTATGTATCATATTTATTTAATTTTGGTCATTTGTTTTATGAATTTTTATTATATTTACTGAATTATATTACACATATTTTTAAATTTAGAGGTTTTTAATTAATGTCAAATTTTATTACCAAAATTTACACTGTCGATATTTTGTCGAATTTCAAGCTCGTCGAACTCAAACCAGGTGACTTAGGTTCCATCACAAACCCTTTCTTCCAAGTTCTAAGCACTTTTGAGACTATGCACATAGATTAAAAAAATTGTCATCTCAAACCCAAAGGCTCTGTTGTTCTCCTTTTCTGGACTAATCAAAAGTACTTTTACAAAAAGCAAATTTCTAAATATATTCTCCTTTGTTTTAGCCTTCCAACGCCTTTACTCACATTCAATTTGGAGTTCAAAGTTGAAAGTTACAACCCCAATAAGTTCATAACTTACCCACATTCTACACTTTTGTTGGTGTAATCAAGGTCGAGCACCAACTTCTTCTACCTATACAAGAAAATCAAGAAAGAACTAGAAAAAATCTTTTATCGGGCATTGTTAGTGTTTCCACCTCTGAGAACTCAATAATCTTCAGCTCGGTGATCTGCTACTCCAATCATCTTCTATGTTCTCAGATATGTCAACTTATCAACTTTTGTAATTAATTTATTCTTTGGGTGAAATATGCCCAAAATATCATTCCCAAGCGGTGCAAAACTGGAAAATTTTCAATAGGAAAAAGTTGTCCAAATTATTAGAAATTTGAACATTGGCTAGGAAAAAATTTCCACATTTGTTGTCTTTGGGTCACTTTTCCTTGATACACAATTTCCAAAATGACCAAGAAGTGTCCAGAAATGGTGGATTTTGCCCCATTTTTCCAATTTCGTTCAAAACCTATCCAAACAATGTTCTAGGTTTTCTCGTGCCTCACCATATTCCTTATGTCCAAGTTTCACCATCAACAAGGTTCTCTAGTAGAAAGTACAACATTTGACATCTAAAAATTGTTTTTTGCCAATTTTTGGGAATTCAAGGCCAAAACTAAAAACTATAGACCAAGAATAATTTCTAGAACCTCTCGGACTTCCACCAAAAATATCAACTCAAACAAAATTGGTGTGCCAAAGTTATTCATCTGAAAGGTCTCATCCTTACTCTTCAAGCTAGTCCATGTTCCAAAGGTTGGAGACCACACATAATATCATACATCCTAGTCACACCAACCCCATCCACAGAATTCTTAGGCATCTTTATGTGGGGCTCAAATCTCATTGTGCCTCTTGGTCCTTCCACATGGCACATTTTCCTTGGTTGATGGGATAGTACGGCCCCCAGTCACCTTCTTTTACATTGCAAGGAAAACCCTCATTGTTGCAATCTAGGTCATCCACGAGTACTTGAGAAGCAAATCCTTATTGTTTGCGACGAAAATGGTACCTCCCCACTAAAGCAACTATCAATTGTGCAAGCAATCCTAAGTTGTTGATCTCGATCGACGAATGAAACCGCAATCATTCACAACAAATTTGGACCTCCCCTCTCAAGTAACTTACATATGTCGCGAGAGATCTTAGGCTGTCAATCTAGATTAGTGGATGAAACCTTAGTCATTCACAACAAAATTGAACCTCCCCTATTAAATCACTTACAAATTTTGCAAGAGATCTTGTGTTGGCCATTGATCTAGATTAACAAGTGACACCTTAGTGATTTGCGGAAAAGTTTGGGTGGTACACAAAGTATTAATTCAAGCTGTTTTAGACTTTGAATAAGGCGTCTAAGCAGACATGGACCATAGGGAGAGGTGTAAAACATGATGACCTTAGGAGAAAGTAACCAAATATTGATTAAAAGGACCCTAATGAAAATCTTTGGGCAATTAGGATGCTCAAAATTAATGGTCGACCATGAAACGCAAGGTGATGCCCCATTGTAACACAACATGGGCAATGTTAGACTTAGAAAATTCACCCTTGCTCAAATAGAAGGCTAGTGTAGCTCTGAGCTGCAACACAAGGTACTCTTCAATCCTATTGAAATCCTATGCTTTCAAGTACATCAAATCAATTTTGAACTACATTACCCGAGCCTCATTAGGTAAAGAATAAATTTTCTCAAGTGTCTCCAAGCTTCTTTGGGCAAACACCATTTCTAAATGTGGAACCCAAGTTCATCTAACACATGGATGCCTATCACACCACAGGTTTTTGACACATGGATGCCAATAACACCATAGGCTTCATCAGCACTATTCAGCAAATGTTCCTTCTTGTCATCTTTAGGTTCCTTCTCTTCACCCACGGAGATCTGCAACAGCCCGTGGTTTTGGAGCACATCCTCTAATTTGTTCCACCAATTGTTATAATTCAAGCCATGAGAAGGAAACTAGGGGTTCTGAACCCCATGACAAATATGGGCAGGAACTGCTTGTGAAGAGCAAGGCTCAAATGGCTGCACAAAAAGTGAGGGTCTCATGAGCACAACCATCAAAATGCCCTTTGATACTTGGAAAAAACCCCCCTTCAAGGAAAAATATAAGTAACAAAGGAGACAGTTGAAAATACCAAACTGTGTTGTAGAAATGAGCCACATGCCAAGTAACAAAATGCTGCCCATGCATAGAAAAGAAGCAGTCCCAAACTGCTGTAACAGATCTGCACATTGAAAATGTTCAGGGTTGTCCCCAATCTATAAAAATAAAACTGATGCAATTTCTGGTTGTAACTGAGACAATAAGAGGGTAAAGGCTGGAGTAG
This sequence comes from Picea abies, assembly GCA_900067695.1. NCBI lineage: Eukaryota > Viridiplantae > Streptophyta > Pinopsida > Pinales > Pinaceae > Picea > Picea abies. The sequence goes on from CBVK0101013165.1 coordinate 19,977, forward strand.
GCCTGTAGCACGCAACAGCAGCAGTAGGTGGATGTGTGTGTACTAAGCACAAACAGNNGCAGTAGGTGGATGTGTGTGTACTAAGCACAAACAGACTTCCAAACAAGGAAAGTCTGAAAAAAAACTGTTGCAACTTGCAACCCACAAAAGCACAAAAAACAGTTCCAAAACAAAGCAGGCCTGAAAAATAGACCGCCGCAATCAAGAATAACAATTCCAGAACAGAGCAGATTTAAAAAATGGACTACTGCAACCCAGAAATTTCGCAAAACACAGTTCCAGAACATGGCAAATCTGAAAAATACAGTTGCAACCCAGAAATTTCACAAAAATCAGTTCAAGGGACCAGAACAGAAGTTTAAGGTACCCCTTCAAGGTCCCACCTCAAACAAACCAAAAAAATACCAGCAGTAGACAAATGCATAGACCTCAAACATTAATGAAAAACAAAAATCCCCAAGGAAAACCACTGACGTAAAACTTTAACCTAACCTAAAAAACATTGTTACCAAGCTTTTAGAATGGAGGCCTCCTTCTCCAGAACGGTTCCGCAAAAAATCAACACTGATTCACCTCCTCTTCAAAATGATGAAGCCAAATGAACTCCACAGCAAGCTTGCATGCAAATGGTCAGCGCTGGGGAGACTCAATCCCACAGCAATGATATCATGTTGAAGTTGAAACAAATAAGCCATTAGAAAGTACAGTCTCCACACAATGAACACTTGAACAACCGAGAACACAAAGATATGGCAGGTATCCTTGATACTCAAATATCAATAGATCGCATAAAGAGCAGTTCACACGATACATTACAAGGCAAGGTCTCATACAAATAGGAGATAATAGATTAGCTACCCCAACCCTTAAAATGTGGGACCACTAAGATGCCTACCACCTACAAATGTGGCCCATAACTTACCACTAAGGTAAGTAATGAATGACTTCAATGACCACTAGGACCACAATGAATATACAAACTGGTGAATTGATCACACCAACAAACAACCTAGCTATGGGACTAATATATGTGTCCTAATAAATCAAATCCCTACTAAAAGTATGGAATGACAAGGTCTTTGGAAACATTTTTAAAGGGGGAGAAGACACAGAGGAGAGGATGGACAAAAAGTTACAGGAAAAGACCCAACAAGAATGCATTACTATAAAACACTTGTTGATAAGATAAGATAAGATAATTATACTAATGTTTAATAAATGACCACAATAAGTATGTCAATGAGGCTCAAAAGTACATCCATTGTAAGTACATAGTAGGAGTACAAAAGCAACTCCTTTTGCTACTTTATCAAAAGAGCTAAGTACATAGCTAAAATAAGTACAAAACAAATGTCAAAAAAATGCCATGCATCTCAAGGTGTGTTGAAACTATAAGTCAAGGCCAAAAGAGAGGAAGCTCCTAAACTAAGTCATCAATCACCGCCAAGAAGCCAAGAGCACTCTCTGATAATGTCATCTATAGAATACCCAAGGCCGAGAGAGCATAGCTATGTAATCCTAGGAGGAGTCCTAGATCAAGAAGGTCCATCACTCCTAACATCCAAGGCAGAAAGAGTCCAACTTTGGGACCTTCTAGAATTCATCTGTTTGTTGATCCATTGGTGTCAATCTTGGGATCTAGAATGAAAGCTCCTCAAAGATCTTGTGGAAATCACATGACTCATCAGTGGGGTTCAAGAGGAAACCCAAGGTCTCACCAATCTGATGTCTAGGGTTGTATGGGCCTCTAATTGTTGTTTGCTACACCAAACAGACAAGGCAATAGGGAAGAAAAAGGTAATCCTCTTGATGGCCTTTGGTAGGGAAGGTCCACACAAGGACTACAATCTATGCCTGCAAATCTTCCTCGTGAAAAGAGTTAGGCATCTCTACTCTAGGTAACAAAAGAATGTGGAGGGAGCCCCCCAAGTCTTAGTAAAGGCAGTAAAACCTTCCTTTGGTCTCATAACACATAGGACATCTAAATATGAGATGTTCTTCCAACTCAATCCCTTGTTTGTGGCATAGCTAATAAATCCTTTCAAGGCGTGGGATGTTGTGATCAATCTTAGCTTGAAGTTGATGAGAGCCTACCTGGTATTATTTGGGGGGTTCCTCAAGTCATGGTTCTAGTGTTTTTTTCATATACACGGATTTGACAATAAGGACGTCTCTTGATTGCATGAAGTGCTCAAGATAAAAAGCCGTCTTGAGCCTATGACCCGGATGTACTACCTATACGTGTCCTCTCTAATCACATGGGTTCAAGTCATGTTTAAATGGTAGGAGGTGTCTTGGAGCATCTAAATAGTAACAAAATGGGGGAAGGTGATCAAGAGAGATGGCCACAAATCGAAGTAACCAGGAAGCCTCCAAAAACCAGCAACATATTCGTCTAAGGGACCTGTAATACCCCTAGGTTGATCCCCAGGTTGTAAATGTGTATATGTACATATGTTTTATAGGCTAGTGAGACGGGATTTTTTGGGCCAGAGTGCCTGTGTATATATAATTTTGGGTCGAGGTGCCTGTGTGATATTAGGTTGGAGGGCCTATATGTTGAAAGGTCGATGAGCCTAGCATTGTAAATTGTAATCACACTCTGATATATTAATAAAATATATCACCGTTGCAGACCAAGTCAAACAAAAGAGTATGGGGGGATAGGACTCCATGGGAGGGAATAGGGGCTAAGGGCTTAGGAAAGGGGCTTAAGCCAAGGGGGCTAAGTCAAATATTAAATTAATCCTAAGT
>CBVK0101013221.1:0-11422 GCA_900067695.1 Picea abies
AATGAGCCCAAGTCTGTTTTCTGTGACTGAATAGACATTTTTGGCTAATTATTATGCTCTGAACACATTGGGATAGGCTTCAGATGCATTTGAGGAATTTTATAGGTGTTTTTTCCACAAGGAAGCTGAGGAAAGCTTAAGGCCACATGTAGAAGAGGTCATGCCCAGATGAGCCATGATCCGTTTTCAGAGTTCTATTAGTCATTTATGTGGTTTTTATGAATTCTGAACCCAATGGTACAATCAGTAAACCCATTGGAGTTGAGCAGGAGCTTGTAAAAGAATCTTTGAAAAACTAATCCTAGAGAGCCTAGTCCATTGCAGGAGGCTCAAGGAGATGTAGCCCAGTTGGGGGTGAACTCCTTTATCATCTTGTTATTGTTGTGAGTTTGATGGTTTATTTGCTGCAAGTTATGTTTGTTGTGTATTTATTTAAAACACATATTTAACCATTTAAAAGAAAATTTCCTCACACCTGAACATTTAAAAGAAGATACATAAACTTGGCACATAATTTATCTTGCATAACTAAGACATTGAGCAAGGTCCTGAAAAGTTTATTTTAATGAAGTAGAGGGTGCTTGCATAGCATAACAACTCAGCCCTCTATTTTTAAATAAGGTGTTATAAGAGCATAGTTTGTTTTGCTCATGTGATTTCCATTGATAGCTAGAGTTTTAGTTGTTGGTATTTGTGCAAGTTTTGTGTTGAAGTTTGATATCTTGCAAGGATGGAGGAAGCTTCGAACATTGATTTTTCTCATACATATTCATTATCCAAGTTCTTTGACAAAGATATGTTGAAAGAGTTTGTAACCATGAGAGATATGGTACAAGAGTTGGGGGAAGATAGAGGAGAGAGCATTGCCCTTCAAGAGCAGTTGATGGCCATAAATGAGGAGAAACACTAGCTTCTTGAAAAGTTGCATGAGATGGAGACTCAACTCCATGATGTTGAAGTTTGATATCTTGCAAGGATGGAGGAAGCTTCGAACATTGATTGTTCTCATACATATTCATTATCCAAGTTCTTTGACAAAGATATGTTGAAAGAGTTTGTAACCATGAGAGATATGGTACAAGAGTTGGGGGAAGATAGAGAAGAGATCATTGCCCTTCAAGAGCAGTTGATGACCATGAATGAGGAGAAACACTAGCTTCTTGAAAAGTTGCATGAGATGGAGACTCAACTCCATGAGGAAAAGGAAACCCTTACAAAGTATATGCATGAACATGAGGTATGTAATGTTGGTTTTTCTTCAATTTCCTCTCAAGATGAATGCTTTCGTGTTTTTGAAAATCACACAAGAGGAATAGGGTCCAAGTTATTGATAAAAATGGGCTATGAAGATAAAGGATTAGGCAAGCATGCACAAGGCATTGTTGAGCCTATTGTTGTTGAGGAGAGACCCAAGTATTGTGGTCTTGGATATGAACAAAGAGTTGGAGCAAATTCCAAATTGGAGGATACAAGGGAAAAGGTTCCAAGAACAAATTTTGTTGCAAGTTCAATCCCTCAAACATGCAAAGTTTGTGTTCAATATGAATGCAAATGTATGAAACAAGAGAGTTGTGACATCCATGAGGACAAAAGCAGATTTGTTGGTCTTCAAAAGAGAGCTAGTAACTCTTCAAATTCACCTCCTCAAGAAGGCTATAAAGGTGAATGTTCAAGTTATAATTCTGCCTATCATTCAATTGCTTTTGATTATGTTAAGCATGATAAATTTGCATGTAAAAATGGAAGAAAAACTCCATGTACATATTGTGGTTTATATAACCATGATGTTTCAAAATGTTGGAAAAGATTGACCACTTTCAGGAAACTTTACAAGTAAAGACAACTTGAAAAGAGAATACAAAAGATTTGCACTCTTTGCGAGAAGAGGGGTCATCTCATTGACCAATGTTGGACATTGCATCCAACCACTCATGCACAACACAATAAGAATATGGATAAAGAAATTGGCAAGAATGGAAGAAGAGATTCGATCATCGATGTGAGTCAAGATGATTCACAAGAAGATGATTTTCAGCAAAAAAAATTCACCATTGAGTTGGCTTGGTAAGAAATGGTTGAATTTATTAAGCAAGTAAGGCTTTCATTTCTCTATTGTAGATGCACATTTCAGCCTTATGTATGCATTTATGTTGAAAGAATGACAAGTTGCAATAGTTTATCACAACTTGTATGATGCAAGTTGCATGTGAAAGAAATTCATATGAAGGCATTCTTGTTTGTTGCACAACTTTGCCAGGAGGATGTAAAAGAGGGGTATGATGTTCACTTCTTACAACCATATATCTTTTTCATATTCATATCTTATGTACCCACATGTTTCAGGTTTATGCACTTATGTTTGTACTTGAAGGAGAGTTAAAGAGCTATGCACATACATGTGTTTTTGTGAGTGTGTAAACAATGAACCTGGTGATAGTTTATCATGAGTGACTCATGATTGTGACATGATTGTGTATCGTGAATGTAGAATTGTCATTTTGGGAAGGTTGATATGTTTCAAATGAGTCTCAACTTGTGTCGATGTTGTTTTGATGACTGTGTGTGTCGATCATGTTTTTCGACTTATGTTTAGTTGATGGTGTTTGTTGGCTTGTAAGTTGATTTTGACTACACCAAGATGTAGGAAAACGCCATGTACTTTGATGAAGTACAAGATGCGGCCATTTGCTTGAAGAGAAAAAGACTTTGTTGGCATCATTTTCAGTCATGTATAAATTTGTTTTCAAGATTGATGGTTTTCTTGGTTTGTGACAAGATGTCGCAAGAAAGATTTTGCAGCCATTAGAGAGCGGATTATTTTGACACCAAAGAGTTCACAAGAGGGACTTAATTTTCAGTGGGAAGGATGGTAGTCTTCCAAGAAAAAAGAGAACAATGGGTCAGTAGCAGCCAGAGAACAGTGGCTGAGGGACATAGCCAGTTACAGTGCAAGGCATGTCAAGGTATCCAGGTGATTATCAAAAATATTTTTCAAGTAGAATCAGTTGTTAGAACTTTGAAGCAGAAGAGTATTGAAGATCGGGTAGATAATCATAAACTTTTGTTGGTCTAAAAGCCTTTCAGTGGGAAGGTTTGATCAAAATCTGGACCAGGGGACAAAATTTTGCTCAAAAATAAAAGTTCTTGGAATTGCCTCAAATTGAACGGGTGTGTATCCCTCGTCGTCAGGAACCCAACGCAACTCGAATGGGTTCAAACAGATGTCAGACAAGTGAGATATCATGATTTGTTTGATTCTCCAAACAAGCAAACAAAATTTTTTGACTGTACAATCCGTAGAGCTGATGTGGTAGAGGCCATACAGCTGACATGGCACATCCATACACTGATGTGGTAGTTGATGATGTGGCAATCATTAATTGGTAGATTTTGGATGAATGATGTTTCGACATGTGGCATTTAATTGGCAAGTGGTTTGGTGCCATGTGGCCCAAGAATGCGTTGTCGTGTGGCACCCTATTATGGTATGGTTTGATAAAATTTTATGGATTCCATGGGGATCGACCCCTAGACCTACACCACAGACCAAGCGCTTTTGCAATGGTAGCCCGACCGGTGTGCCACATAGTGTTCCTTGTTATATATATGTTTAAATTTATTTAAATTAACACTATTGTATAGTTTGGCATGAGGGTCAGGCTGGAGCTTAGCCCCATCCCGCGATTGTATTGTTAATTCATATGGCCACCAATTAACAATGCTCGGGAGTTTATATGTGCACCCATGGTTTCTATACACACTATGTGAACACCATGTAAAACACATGCAGGGTTTGGATTTTACAACGGTTACAACACCACATTCCTGCCACTTGTCACACCTACATTCACTCTTGGAACCTAACCCTTTTGTTCGGGAAACGAGGTCACATAACCCATGCACCCAACGGCCTATGCGGTTAGGGGGCTTAGTTTCGTTAACTGTTCGACAATTTTGCCCATTTTATGGTTATTGATTCATGCTAGGTTTTAGCATGGAAATGAGTGTGTGAGATAGGTTGGATGCACAGAGGTGCATTTTGGCGAACCAAAGACAATAAGCTTGAAGGAGGGAAATGGTAGGGGGCCTAACTTCTTCATTTTTTGGCCAAATGAGGTGCCGAAAAAGCCCAACTAGGGGTTTTTGGACGTTATGAATCCATTGGCACTATTTTCAAAGGCATTTGAAGAATCCTTTTGCAGGTTTTTCAACATTGAAATTTCAGGAAGCTTAAGGGCGCTTGAAGCCCTCATTGATCGAGGTCATTCTCAGATGAGCTCAAGTCTGTTTTATGTGACTGAATAGTCATTTTTGGCTAATTATTATGCTCTAAATACATTGGGATATGTTTCAGATGCATTTGAGGAATTTTATAAGTGTTTTTTCCATAAGGAAGCCGAGGAAAGCTAAAGGCCACATGTAGAAGAGGTCATGCCCGAATGAGCCATGATCCATTTTCAGAGTTCTAATAGTCATTTCTGGGGTTTTTATGTATTATGAACCGAATGGTACAATCAGTAAATCCATTGGAGTTGAGTAGAATCTTGTAAAAGAATATTTGGCAAACTAATACCAAATATCCTAGTCCATTGAAGGAGGCTCAAGGAGATGTATCCCAGTTGGGGGTGAACTCCTTTATCATATTGTTATTGTTGTGAGTTTGATGGTTTATTTGATGCAATTTATGTTTGTTGTGTATTTATTTAAAACACATATTTAACCATTTAAAAAAAAAAATCCTCACACATGAACATTTAAAAGAAGATGCATAAACTTGTCACACAATTTATCTTGCATAACTAAGACATTGAGCAAGGTCTTGAAAATTTTATTTTAATGAAGTAGAGGGTGCTTGCATAGCATAACAAGTCAGCCCCCTATTTTGAGATCAATGCACCATCAAGAAACAACAAGTATGGATGTTAATATAATCTTCATTGTTGGAAATCAATGACATCCAATTAAATATACCAATTTGATCTAAGAGAATGCTTTAGAGCCCCTCTTTTGAGGATAATAAGGGAAATTTTAAAATGTTGGATCGATTTATGTTCATCCTCTTCCCAATATTGGATTTCTAGAAACTTATTACCTTTGGAATTAATATACTATGTTAAGAGCCCTTTTACCTTTACTGCTACTCTAAAAGGGGAATCCAACTCTTGTTTAAACATAGGCCTATTATGTTCAATCTATATTTTCCATCAAATGTACTTTGGGAGAGATATCCATAATATTTTAAGTAGATATTTATTCTTAAATGATGCTTTACATATTTTAACTCGATGAAAAAACACGGTATTCCATATGTTTGGTATTTTCATTCGATGGATGATTCTTGAGAAAGGTTCTTGTGAAACATGGTTAGCATAGTCACACTCTGGAAATAGATCAAATCAACTCAAAATTAGAAAGGTTTCGTGCACATATTGTTGGTCCTTGAATCCCTTGTTTTAAAATATTTTTTCTAGAGAATATTTTACTATGCACCAATTTCCAGTAGAAGATATTTACCTTGGGAAAACAATCTAAATGCCATATCCACTTCCATATTTTTTAACATTGAGGGAGAGGTTGATTTTGAAGTAGAAGATGGTAGCTTTCTTTAATGTCATAATCTATCAAGATCCACCCTCTATAGTCCAAAGTTGATAGGTTATAGGGATCGATCCTTTGAGGACATCAAAGAATGAAAGAGCTAATTGAATATGTGAAATGGGCTATTCCAATAGGAGTTAGTTAATGTTCAAAAACACAGGTGTATTCCAATAAGAGTTAGTTAATTTTTTAAAGAACAGGTAACCACTCACAAAAATAGATCAAATATAAAAACACCAATGTTTTCATGTGGTTAAAACCCTACGCAGAAACATACATGACCCCAACCAATGTGGCCACTTGGAGTAATTTATTAATGAAAAAGAAAAATTGATAGAGATATTTACAAGAGAGTTTCTCACAATTGATCATCGGAAAATGACTCTCTATGTTCTTTAAATAGATATCATGGACCAATTGGGTATTAAACCACAAATCAATGTAGCCACTAAGATCGAGGAGAATATAAAACATCGTATCACTCTATGTCGGTAACATATCATGACTGTTGTATTTCCTAAATAAAAATGCATACTAATGCATAATAAAGAAACACACTTTTACCTAATGACACATTGGACCAACTTGATCTTCACTAACTCCTAATTGCATAAATATCCTAACATCCCCCCTTAAAAAAAACTTGGGATAGGATTGAAGGATTTACAAAGCTGACACAATAGGATAAGGAAGGAGGAATTAGAGACTATCCCCCCTTACTTACAGTGTCCTGAACTCCTAGCATATATCAAAGTTTGAAAAAAAATTCTTATATAAGATACTTTGTGAAAATGTCTGCAACTTGATCTGTTGTAGAAAAAAATGGAACTTCAATAACTCAATCATGAATGAGATTTTCGATGTAGTTTATATGTAGCTCGATGTGTTTGTTGTGTTGATTTTAAGCATTCTCTTTGGAAACTTGATGGAACCTTGATTATCACACTAGAGGTTGGTTAGATGATGTTGCTAGAATCCAAACTCTAAAAGAATATGTTGAAGACATAAGACTTCCTTACTTGCATTGACCATTTCTCAATACTCTACTTCTGCTGAAGAAATAGAAACAACCTATTGTTTCTTATAGGTCCAAGTTAAAAGTACTAAACTAAGGATAAAAACATAACCTACAATATACTTTCGATCATCAAGGTCACCAACCCAATTTGAATCCATGAAACAAACTAATAAAGGAGGCCCCCTGAACTATAATGCATCTCGAACTAAATTATACCCTGGACATACCAAAGTATTCTTTTAGTTTCTTTCCAATGGATTTCACGGGGTTTTTTCATATACCGAGAAACAAGAACAAAAGTAAAGGAAATATCGAGATGGGTATGACTCAAGTATAAGAGAATACCAACTAGCTGATGGTAGAAAGTGACATCAAATTCGGGAAAAGTACATGTGGCAAGAAGTTTGACTTTAGATTGGAAGGGAGAAGGGAATGGTTTACAATCTTCCATGTGAAAGTGGAAAGAAAGGTCACAAGCATACATAGACTGGGAAAGAAAAATTCCTTCCTTGGTTTTCAAAACTTAGAGGCCAAGGAAACAGTGCAAAATCTCTAATTTTGTCATTTCAAATTTCTTCTTAAAGCTAGTTTTCTCATGGTTTAAAATTTATGGGCCACTACCAGTGAGGATAACGTCATAAAAAAAAAGAACAAGTATTATGATATGGATTCCTACTTTCTTGGTATATAAATTAAGATCAGAATGACATCTATAAAAGTCAGTGTCAAGACGAAGGTTTTCCATTTTTTCATACCAATCTCAAGGAGATTTCTTAAGACCATAAATATATTTCTTAAGGCTAAAAACAAGGCTAGAGTCATTCTAGACATAGTCATGAGGTTGTTCCATGTACATTTATTCTTTCAAATCCCCATGCAACAAGGAATATTTGACATCCATATTATGGACCTCCCATTTATGTGAGGTTGCAAGGGAAAGAACAAGGTAGATGGAATTCATTTTTGATATAGGGGAAAATGTTTCAATATAGTCAATTCCTTCAACTTAGGAGAATCCTTTGGAAACTAACTAAGGCTTGTGTCTTTCAACACTTCCTTTTTATGCATACTTAGTTATGTAGACCCATTTACATATGACATGTTTTCTTCCTTTTGGAAGAGGTACAATATCCCAAGTATAGTTTTCAACTAAAGAGCGATAAACTTCATTCATTTATGTATCACAATATGGATGACCTAAAGCTTATGAAAATGTTTTTGGATCATGAGTCTATGAAATTGTTGAGGGGTCCTAGATCCATTTAACTCAACAGTAGGAACCAAACCTTCCATCAAGGCCCAATTATACTCTGCAGTGTTTAATGGTGGAATGGTTCTCCAGATCTTGCGATCCGGATAATTAATCGATGGGATTTACATTTTCTTGTGAAGGTTTCTCCTTTAGTTTAGATGTTCTCTTTTGTATTTTCTCTTAGGTGGGATTGATATAAGATAATGCTGGTATAAACCAACTAGGTAAAAAAGTGGGAACAAGCTTAACTACTGAAGAAGAGGCTGAGCTTGGGATAACCCTTTCTCTCTATCATGCACAAAATGATTGTCTACCATAGGCCTAGTAGTAATACATTAACCATGCAAGTATTCCAATTACTGATTGAGATACATTTTATCAAAATAAAACATGCATGCCATAAATGATGACAAGAAAAATAATTCACTTAACTCTAATCATCAATCACATAATAACACAATGATTTATCTCCATCATTAAATAAAAGAACTATAAAACATTGAATCGGATAACTTATCAACAGATTTAGTAGATCTTACTCGTTACAACATCCATTCATCAGACAAAATAATAAATAATTCTTCTTCACATCCAATCATACATGCTTTTGATAAGAAAAAAAAAAAAACTTGTCTCAGGTCCTAAACAAGACTTCTCAATTAAAGGCGGCTCTAAAACAGTTCTTTACAAAACCAAAAATGAGGGCCTTTTCAACAACCATCGACCTTTGCTAATAGGTCTATCCTCCTATTAATAACATAATATTAACTAAACATAACTCTTAAAGTGAAAATAAGTAAAAAAAAACTCGCCACATGGTGCTTTCTTCTATCAATTTTTCTAAGAGTCATTTCATGATCTCACTTAAGTGGGTGACTCTACTAGTGAATCTATCTTATCTCTACTACTTGTGACCAATATTTGACTATTCTGGAACTTAACTGTTGCAACATAGCCTAATATTTGAGTAGGTACTCCATGAACTGTCGCACATGACCTGGCACCATGCCTGTCACCTTTGTTATTTCCTCGACCCACGATGAGTCTTGCTCGGTGTGCGACTGGACTATGTTGCACAAGTTGAAAAAGGCATCGGGTGTGTCAAAATTGGGGAGATCGATGTCTTTCATTACCTGGTTGATCTTGATCCATATTTTCTTGCACTTGGCCCATTTATCTTGGATTTCTCAATGATTTTCCTGAGCCATTTTTTCCCAATATTCGGTTGATTTATTTATGCGATCAAGGATGCTTTCTTTTAACACCTGGCTATTGTGCTCTTCTGTTAAACCGCATTGACATAGTCGACCCTTTCCATGGCCTTTTGTACTTTCTCATACCACTTATCCATATCATTTAACGTAGACAATTCCATGAGGGTGTCTTCTTCCAACTCGACTATCCTTGCAGTGAGTAGGTGTCATTCATCTATGAATTTGTTGTAGGCCTCCTTGAATTTTCTCTTTAGGAACATCGCAGCCTATGTGGTGTCCTGGTAATATTTCACCAAGTGCCATAAACATTCTAATTCTTTAAAAGTAGAAACTAGCTCCTCTTCATCCCTTTTTTCCCTCTCAAGGGTGGCATCTATAATTTCCATCCCTACAGTGATAAGTTCAGATGTTTTGGCATGCTTTGTATTTATCATATTTTCCTCCATGATGATGAGGATGGAGAGATCTAGAGTGATCCATCTCTTCTTTGTGGTCCTCTGCACGATATCCTTCCTTTTCTGGTCATAAGTGATGGCATGTATGTTAGTGACTTCATCCATGGGCTCAGGGATTTGTTGATCTCCCCATGTGAGCATATTTCCCACGATCCTGATGGTATATATTTTTTCAAGACTAGGTTCTTGAACTTATTCCCTGTGTTCTGAAGGTCTGAATTCTATTTGTCTCTCATTGGTAATTTGAGTACCAATTGAAATCGAGGAATTGGGGGTAGGATCGGTACTTACTTGATTATCGATCATTGAGATGTCAATTTCTTTTCATGGTGCCTCTTCCTTTTGTTTGACTGTCTCTGGCCCATCCTTTGGGCTATCATCTTAGGTCTTTGGTGAATTGGGTAGCTTAGTGTCTAAGAAACTATCGATTTCCTATTCATTCTATGGAAGACCCTGAATTTGAGAATCGGAAGCTAGGGAAGATGTCTTCTTTGTCTTCATTTCCTCTAGGATCTGTACGGGGGTCACCAGGGATACCTATGGCCTCTCTTCATCATCATATATGTTTATCAATTTGCTTAGGGGGTTTGGTGCACTTTCTGTCCCTGATGTTCTGACTATCTTTGGCTGAGTTGAAACACCTATCAACGATCCATTCAGTGGTGTTGTGAATTCAGGATCGTTTAACACGACGAATTCACCAATGTCTATTAATTCAAAACCACTTGGGCCCATCTGGCCTCCATCTGTGTTATTGGTAGGGGACCCTGTCATTATTGTGAGGTCTGGGTCATCTTGCAGCTGATAAATTATCTTCTATGACATGAGAAACCCCCTCGCGTACACATCCTAAGTAATAGGTAAACCTTTGTCATGCATCGGGGCTACCAGGGGGGCTTTTGCTACTTCTGTCACTATAATTTCTTCCCTAGCCCTGAGGCCCTCTTGAGTTGATTTATCTATGGTTGTCACTTGTTCATCCAGGCTCATGGCTTTGAACCTAGTCATTTTGGGGTTGACCATCCTTTCCACCACCTTGTCCCAATCTTGGGAATTTTTTGTGAAGACTTCATCTTCAAATTTGCAATGGCCTCATGGCCAGAAGGAAGACACTTGCTAGGCGTGTTTCAAGACCAGACCCTTGGGGTTGTTCTTGTAGAATCGATCAGTATGGAATCTAAACTCTAATTGGATCAACCCTTAATTTTTGGGTTGAGTGGCATCCTTCACCAAGTAGATGCCTACATGGAATTCATAAGGTATAAACACCCACTTTTTATCCTTGACCAGGGTGGCATTGTAGCCTTGTAGGATGGTCTGGTAGCATATCTCTCTGAATACAAGCTGCTCAGGGCCATGCACTAGTAGGAGATGAGGCACTCTGATGGCCCTAAACAACTTGATGTAGGTATCATGCTCATCCAGGTACCAGTGGATGACCTTTGATATCATCGTTTTGGCTGCAGCCAATAATCTCAGAACTTCTTTCTTGAAAAGAATAAAATAAATATGTGTGATGAATTCATCGCAGATGAGGGAGTAATATTTTTTGTACCTATTTTCCCATAAGATGTTGAAATATATGTGGACCGGGAGTTCTTCGATGTGCCAACTCAGTTTCATGTCGGAAAAAATGTTTCTGGCACATATGACATCCAGTAAGTATGAATCCATGTAGAAGGTTGGTGTCTCTCCTTCCTTCGACGTCTGAGCCTATTGTGTGCAGATGCTCAATTTCATAGAAATGATGGCTTCCTATTTTAATCCACTCCTAGAGATGGCCACTGTGTAAGCCAGAGGCATCCATGCCTCTAAAAATATAGAGCAGTCTTTCTCCCCATACAATTGGAAGATGAGAGCCATCAGGTAGATGTATGGCTCCGCT
>CBVK0101013249.1:0-10833 GCA_900067695.1 Picea abies
ACCACATTCCTAGGTAAAAGATTAAAAAACCCATAGGAACCACTTGTCCAAGGTACAAATCATCATTAAAATTCAACACAAAACTTCCTTATTATAGATAGCCAATACAATGCCAAGAGATAACTCAAAAAAGTACAGAATGTCCTCTCCCAAAGATGTCTCTCTCTCTCTCTCTCTCTCTCTCTCTCTCTCTCTCTCTGCAGCTCTGAAACTTGTCTCTCAATGAACAAGTGAGTGTGTCTAAGTGAGGCGCTAGCCTCCTTATTTATACAAGATTGGCAGGTGTGGGAGTGTCCTTTCACTGGCAGGGCCGACTTCTTCTCCTAGGTGGTTATAACCACCTTTATTACATTCTGGGGCCTCTTTGATATATTTTGGGGCCCAACCTGTAACAGGGTCATAAAATTAAAAAAACTTAATGAGTGTTGAGCGTTATAAATTTAAATTACAATAAATGTAATTGGCTAATTGCTTTGTTAAAGTTCTAACTTCTAACCTGTTGCGTTTTTTGGTGTATTTTGTCAAAAATACTCCAATTGCACTCACAACCCGAAGAGCTACAGGTTTGACTGAGTATTCTAATGGCAACTTTTCGTGAATTTGGTGCTTTTGTGCCATAGTTCCTCCACCAAACATCTGCAACAAATAAGAAAGAAAGAAAACATTAAAATTTTAAACAATGAACATAATTAACTTTTAAATAAAAATTTTAATTTTAAAATTTAAAATACATAATTGAATTTTAAAAATCTAATGACTTACATGGCTTCAAAGTGGTCCTTAGCCTGACTACATCTTCAAAGACAAATAATCCATCACATTCTCTATACATCTCTATCTCGCGATTTATTTGATCGCAAGTGCTAGCATCAGGTACCATCCTCCAAAGACAAGTAAAGAAGCCATCCATCACCTCGTCATCAAAGTCAAAGTTGCATTTGTAGGAAAATGTAGGGTTGAGGAAAAGCATTGTTGCATGAGTGGGTCGATGGAGCATTCTTGTCCACCAACTATCAATCAAATCCCATATCATCATCTGTTTGTTCTACCCAGGGGTACCCTTTCTCTCATAATAAGCCCGGATAGATTCTTTGGCCTTATCCATGGCCTCATACAAATAGCCCATTATGGGCTTATCGCCATCGACCAATCTCAGAACCTTTATCGAAGGTTCAACAACTAAGCAAGCTTCTTCTACTCCTTCCCAGAGGAGTCACTGTACACCAATCTAGCAATGGCTCTACCATCCACTTGCCTGCTATATCTGCAATCACGCCACTCACCAAAAACAAACATTTGCTTCAACTCATACTGACATTGAAGCAAAGACCAGAGGGTGAGGAAGTGTGTCACAAAACGTGTGACTGTCGGACGTTGCAACTCCCTATCTTTGGTGTGTGTCCTCATGAAGTTGACAACAAAACCATGGTTATATATGAACTTAGGGATGCTCTTTGCCTGATCAATCACCTCCTTGATGAAGGGAATTTTCCCCACATCCTCAAGCATCAAATCAATGCAGTGTGAAACGAATGGAGTCTAAAACAATGTGCTATGCCTCTTCATAAGCATCCTACCAGCAACCACATAATTAGCTGCATTATCTGTCACGATTTGCACCACACGGTGTGCACCAATCTCCTTGATGAACCCATGCAACAACTCACATAATAATGTTGCATCTTTCACATGTGCGGATGCATCAAATGATTTTATGAACATGGAACCATTAGGACTGTAATGTCCCCCACCTCTTGATGAAGAGGGTTGGAGAAACTCAGTAGTCTAGTCATCCCCACTAGACTATAGTCTCATGCACTATGGGGAGAAGTTAGCTAAACTCAACACTATAATATTAAGTTGACTTGGAAAAGGAAAAGTAACTCAATGAAAGAATAGAACATGTGAGAGTGAGTTAGGAGTTAACCCTAGGGGTTAACTAACTCAACAAAGAAACAAATTGGCGGTATAAAGGAAAGGCAAGGGTGCACCTCTCACTTGCCTTTGGATTATTATTGCATTTTTCTTTTGGGCTCTAGAGCACAACAGTTTTGAGGGTTTTGAAAATACAAACCCTAGAGGACAACTCGGTGGTGAAAGATCCCACCTCTCTTGTTCCAAGCTTGGTCTCGGGGATGCAATACTCCACCCACACCATTCTACAACAGCTACAAGTACCATCGTCCATCCAGGGCAGCAACATGGCATAACTTGGAGGGTTTCTAGCAAAGGGGGCGCACCATTGATTGAAGGAAGTTCGATCCAAGAGTTTGAGAAGACTTTTGGATATTTGGGCACTTGGGTTTTCTCTGCAGGAGCTTGATCATCATTTCTAGTACATTTTGGGTTAGCAAGATACAGAATTATGATTTTGACATTGAGTTCGTCAAGGTGAAGAATAATGTGGTGGCAGATGCATTATCCAGGAGGCCATCAGTTTATGTGATGACCGATATCTCAGTTGACTGGAAGGCCCACCTCTTAGTGGAATACTCAAAGAACCAATTTGCATGTCAATTAATGGATGGACAGGTACATGATGACAACTTCATAATCATGGATGACATCATCTACTACAAGGGCCGAATTTTCTTGGTCCCTGAGTCGGCCTTTAAGGCCAAGGTACTGCGAGCATGCCATGATTCACCTGTGGTAGGACATCAAGGATTCGTCAAAACATATCGACAGGTAGGGGAAAGGTTTTCCTGGAAAGGGTTGAAGGAAGATGTGATGCGCCATATCAAGAAATGCACTACTTGTCAGGTAAACAAGGATGAGCACACACATCCAACAGGATTATTACAACCTCTGCCCATCCCGGAGCACAAATGGGAAAGCATCTCTATGGACTTCATCATAGGATTGCCCAAAGCACATGGTAAAGATTGTATTTTTGTAGTGGTGGACAGATTAACTAAGTTTGCACACTTCTTCTCCATTGCCATAGACTTCAGTGCAGCACAGGTTGCAGAATTGTTCTTTAGGGAGATTTTTAGACTACATGGTTTACCCAAGACCATTGTGAGTGACAGGGACAGCCAATTCATGAGCACTTTTTGGCAGGAATTATTCAGGTTGGTTGGTACTGCCTTGACCTCGAGCACCAGTTACCATCCTCAGACTGATGGTCAAACAAAAATAGTCAATAAGTGGGTGGAAGGCTAACTCCGAAATTATATATCAGGGAAGCAAAAAGCATGGGTCAGGTGGCTACATTTGGGAGACCACTGCTACAACACAACTCATCATATGTCTATTGGTATGACTCCATTCAGAGCCTTGTATAGTTATGACCCACTCTCCTTTGTAGAGATTGTCTTTGGTGATAGCAGGGCTCCTATGGTTTAGGATTGGATTCAGCATAGTCAGGACATACTCAGAGAACTGAAGGATCATCTGCAAAGGACACAGAATCAACAAAAGGTCCAGGCAGACAGGCACAAAGTAGAACGCACATTTGAGGTTGGTGATTTGGTTTACTTGAGGCTCCAACTGTACAGACATGCATCCATCAAAAGAAGTGGAGCAGAAAAGCTCCAACCTCGATTATTTGGACCCTACAGGATCAACAGGAAGGTAGGGGCCGTGGCATATGAGCTTGATCTTCCACAGGGAAGCAAAATACACAACGTTTTCCATGTGTCATGCTTGAAAAGATCCATAGGCCAACACATCACCCCAATTGAGGTACTGCCACCCTTAGATGAAGAAGGGCAATTGATATACTGGAGGTTTAGGAGAAGAATCTAAGGAGGAGGAGCATCAAGGAATACTTAGTCAAATGAAAGGACTTACCTATTGAGGATGCTACTTGGGAGAGCGAACATGTATTACAATGGACAAGTTTAGAATTGCTTGTGAGCAAGCAATTTCTAGCAGGGGAGACTGTAATGTCCCCCACCTCTTGATGANNNNTGGAGAGACTCAGTAGTCTAGTCATCCCCACTAGACTATAGTCTCATGCACTATGGGGAGAAGTCAACTAAGCTCAACATTATAATATTAAGTTGACTTGGAAAAGGAAAAGTAACTCAATGAAAGAATAGAACATGTGAGAGTGAGTTAGGACTTAACCCTAGGGATTAACTAACTCAACAGAGAAACAGATTGGAGGTATAAAGTAAAGGCAAGGGCGCACCTCTCACTTACCTTTGGATTATTATTGCATTTTTCTTTTGGGCTCTAGAGCACACAATTTTTTAGGGTTTTAAGAATTCAAACCCTAGAGGACAACTCAGTGGTGAAAGATCCCACCTCTCTTGTTCCAAGCTTGGTCTCGGGGATGCAATACTTCACCACACCATTCTACAACAGCTATAGGTACCATCTTCCATCCAAGGCAGCAACATGGCGTAACTTGGAGGGTTTCCAGCAAAGGGGGTGCACCATTAATTGAAGGAAGTTCGATCCAAGAGTTTGAGAAGGCTTTTGGATATTTGGGCGCTTAGGTTTTCTCTGCAAGAGCTTGATCATCATTTCTAGTACATTTTGGGAGAGTTATACTTGCCATTTGATTTCTTGGAGCATTGGCAAGATTTGGAGAGAAGGAGGGCGCTATTGAAAGTAGATCTACTCAGTTTGGAGGGGTAAAACTTCATATCTGAGCCTAATACTTCACCAAGGGGTTCACCTTGCCCCGATCTATCATTCCGAAGAGTTTCAGAGGGTTTGGAGGTCTCTTTCATTAGGGTCGACTTATTGGGTCTTGGCAGTCTTCAGGAGGGTGCAGTTTAGTTTGAGATTTCAACATTGGAGGAGCAGATCTTGGTATTTCAGCTTGAGACTTCAGGAGGGGTTGCACCTTGCCCGATCTACCATTCCACAGAGTTTTGTGGCATTTGAGGGCTTCCAGCAACAGGGCCGAAATATTGGACCTTCACAGCTATCTAGGAGGGCGTATCTGCAGCCAGGGGGGTTTGGACTTGACCTTGGTTTATCTTGTATTGGTCTTCAACTTGTATTCATCCTTTGGAGGCTTATATCTTCTTATCTTGAGCATTTTTTAGTAGCTCATATTCCAGCTAGAGGATCTATCTGATGTTATTCCAGATCTACACTCTTATTGTATCAGGTTCTCTCATATTATCTAAATAAAGGTCAGATCTATGTTGTTTGATTCCATATCTGGTGTTTCTTGCTATCTCTTGTATTTCCATATGTTGCATCTTCAGATCTATGTTCACATGCTTGATAACTGAATATACCTATCTCTTGTATTTCCATATGTTGCATCTTCAGATCTATGTTCACATGCTTGATAACTGAATATACAAACCCTAAAACGCAACTCCAAGAGTAAACCTACAAACAAACATACATACAATAGTTAACAGTGAGCAGTTAGTGTTCCCAGCGAAAAAAATTGGCTTGGGAACATTACAGTGGTATCAGAGCGTTGATCCTCCCATCCAGTGAGGGTTAGCGCATGAAAAAGTTCAGTGGCATTTACATGGGCAAAAGAAGGAAACAGATAGGTGAGACATAGGCCGAAATGGAAGGATCAGGTGAGGACAGCAAGCCACAAGTTCTAGCAGGGTTCGCTAGGGACTTACAACGTTCCATAGATGTGTCACAGGGCAATCTTGTGCATCACGTATAGGAAAACCAGGAGGCAGTACGTAGGGGACAGGTAGAGATGACAAACTCTAAAAAAGGTAAGTGAAAGCCAAGAGAGGATATCACAACTTTTGATGCAAATTAATCATGGGGGAAAAGGCCCAGAAACTTATGCCAACAGAGAGGCTAGTGGGTCTCATGGAGGGAATAGACATCATCATGAGCATATTCCCTATTATCACATTGAGGGACAGATCCATGGAGGAGGTGCACCACAGGGATAGACATACAGCAGAACCACCCCTAGGCCCTATCTACCTTCATTCTTGGATGAACAGACACAACCAAACTACCAAGATGAGATTGAGGACAATTTCGATCATTATGTCAGGGAATATAACTCACTGAGCATAGGAGTCCAGAGGCAAATCACACTGGATCAGTATTGTGTGTTTAAACTCATAGGTAAAACCAAACCGTACCACAAAAACAACTATGAGTTAGAGCACAGGGCTGGTAAAATGGAAATCCCTTATTTTGATGGATCTTTCAAGGTGATTGCATAGGCTTGGGTGTAGAAACTTGACACTTATCTACAGCTTAACTCAATGAGAGAAATGAATGCCATCAAGTTTGCCACCATGGACTTGGAAGACAAAGCTCATGACTGGTGGTACCATGGGTTAACTACATTGGGCCACAACCAAATCGTGGCTTACATAGAGTTCACACAGAGGCTTATTGACAGGTTTGACTAGCGGGATCCAGAGCTACATTTCAACGAACTCACCCAACTCAGGTAGACAGGATCACCAGAGGTATATATTGAGGAGTTTCAAAGAATAGCAGTCATGGTGCAGGATGTGTCTCAATCAAGACTCATGATGCTTTTCACAAAGGGATTGATGGAACCCTTGAGAGGTTGGGTAATGGCTTTCAAGCCTACCAACTTACAGAATGCTATATGGAGGACAAGAGATCTAAGCTTAGCAGTGAAATCTAAATTTATCCCTAGACCACCTCTAAATACAGGAGGAAGAGACCAAAGACCTCCCATGAACCAAGGGGGAAGAGACCAAAGGGGGTTTGACAGAGGAAGGGATATAATGGATGAAAACACTAGGAGAGAACTGAGGAGGAAGCAATTGTGCTATATGTGCAAAGAACCTTGGGATCCATCCCACAAATGTATGGGCAGAGGCAAGGCACATTACATCGAGGTTGTTAGCTCCCAAAATGAATCCGTCACTATGGTTGCATTTTGTGGTTGATAGCATGCCTATTGGTAGTTTTCTCAAATTTGGTTTTGAGTTTTTCTAGTAGCAAGACTTAGGTTTTGATTTTTGTCTTAGAAATAAGACGACCCATAAAGGTCTTCTCTTTAAAATTTTCATAAAATGCTTTCAACAGCTAACGCGTGTTTTAAAGATGATGGTTAGCTGGTGAAAGCGGTGATTTTCAACAGCTAAGGAGCATTTCTCATGGGTCATTAGCTAGTGAAAGCGGCGATTTTCAACAGCCGAGGAGCGCTTCTCACGGGCCATTAGCTGGTGAAAGCAGGGATCACGTGTGTTTTATCCACGTTTTAAAAAATCAAATGATGACACGCTCAGCCCACGTCATGCAATCAATTATGATGTGCTGGTGAAAGTGGATAATGATGGAGACTTGGGTTTGCACGTCTAAATCGGATTTCAAAGCAGATCTCGTTCAGTAATGCATGCTTCACAATCATGGCGTCGAAAATGGCGAATTTGAATCCATCATCACAGGTACAGGAGCAATACTACTTGGTTGGTGACATCAAATCGGCCCATCGCTTCCCCAACACGCATCACCCACAAATGTATGTTAAGTTTTTAATGTTGAAAGACAGAGCCGAGTGTTTTCACCAGCGCAAGACCTTGGCCCAAATGGCAGATTGCAGTGGTTTGTGTACAAAATCGTTTCAGGTTTTGAGTTGTAGATGGCGAGGAGACGCAGTGGTTCTTTACTGAGAAAAGAATTGGACAGTCTATCCTTCCTACAGACGCATCCAGAAGTGCAAAAACACTTCTCAAACGCAGGTTGTATGGAATATGTTGAAAGACTACAGAATGGCTATCACTAATCAACATCAGAGGCATTTGCTAAAACGTTTGATGGAAATAAAGCCTGTGTTGGGTCCTTAGAGATCATCGTGGATGAAGCTGTCATCGCTGCAACGACCAGTTTACCAAGATCAGGCTAGAGTTGGTTCAAAACGACTACCACCAAGAACCTAAATTTCAAAGCATATTTGAAGGAAGAATTCAGACATAATGCATGGAAGAAGAGCATGCCAGTTTCCCATTTAGAAGATGAGTGGCAGGATTTGTTTAAGGGCATCCAACTCTACATAACTTCAGAAGGCAGGTATGACAAACTGATGCTATATCATTTCAAGCTCTTAGACCATTTCACAGGTAAAACTCTCCTAAATCTACCTTTCTTCTTGCACAAGAGCTTAACTAAAATTTGTAAAAAGATTAGAGTTGAACCTCTAAGTATGAAGAACACCCTTTGCCACTTTGGCCTTATTAAATTGATAATCCTGGAGGAGCTAAGACATAAGGGAAGGGCCTGGCAACATTTTCTTTTTTGGGAGGGCTTTGAAACTCAAACTCAGCCCATGAATGAACAGAGGAAAGCTGGAAAGAGGCAATTGACTCCTCAAAGCAGCTCGAGGAAGAGGAGAACCCTTCCAGGACCTCCAGAAGATAGAATCTCTGCTGTGAAATCTCACAGGTCAAAGAAGAAATTGGATTTTGAAACTACTACAAAGCAGCCTACAGAAAGGAGAACAAACATCTTAAACCTGCCATACACAGACTCAGAACCTGAGCAAGAAGATGAGAGCCCTGCCATCAAAAGTCCTGAACATTCCATTGAGTTTGCACAGAATTGTGAGACCTTTACTCACACCGAGGAAGGGGAAACATCAAAGAGCACTAAGTCGAAGAAAACACAGAAAATCAAGCAACTCAAAGAAGTGATCGCTCAGCAGGAGGTCTTAGAGAGAGTAATAAAGGAAAGATACAAGAAGTTGTCTGATAATTTTGTAGAAACAAATGCTGCATTTGAAAAGCTGGCTTGTGAAAGTGTCAAGGAAAAGAAGAGGAAACAAAAAATCACCAAAGACTATAACAGTCTATGGTGGTTAGCAAAGCGCCTTAAAAGGAAAATCAGAAAATTGAAGCAAAAGCAAAAGTCACACCCAGATTTGCAAGTGCTAGCTCAGGTTGCTATGAACATGCAAGGGGATAAAGCAAAGATACATTGAGTTTTTGATGGAATCACAGTTTTGGAGGTGAAAGTTCATTTTGGGCTAAGACAAAGCTTTCACCAGCGCACAGAACAATTTTACAACCAGTTAGTTGGTGAAAGGCAGCGCTTTCACCAGCTAACCAACAAATCATAAGGCGAGTTAGTTGGTGAAAGCAGAAAAAGCATTTTTGAAAGATAAGGACGGAGCAGGTCATTTTTCACAGGTTTTAAAGAGGTTCCAGAGTATTAAAGGGTTAACAACTTGATCGAAAAATACTCTGCATCAGAGATTCGTGGGAGTTTTTGAGAACCACATGCAAAACTGATCACCTAAAGCATCGACTATGAAAAATCGAAGAGATCCAGCTGCTAAGATAGGTGCCTCTGCCATGTTTCATGAAACGACAGATTCCAGAAGCTGAAGAATACAGATGTCAAATTTTGAGATTGAAGACAATTCGAATGCTAGTCTAGTCATTAAGTCTTTGTTATCAAGTTGCTTAGTTAGATTTGAATTGCTATTTTTAGATACAGATCCAAGTTTTTAGGATCTTAAAAAACTGATTGTAAAAGGCTATAAATGCCTATCTTTTCTAAGAGACAAGGGTTCAAACTGGGATACATTTTTGTGCTATTGTATAGACTCTTTTGATATAATAAAATTGCAGTCCCCTTTTGTTTTCAATATCAGAAATATCCATGTTTCCATTTCTGTACTTCATTTCAGTTTATTTTAGCTTATGAAGACTGTTATCTCTTTATTGAGCTCATAGATTTGAATTGAAGGATTTTCTTCCTGTCTTGTATTAAGCCTTACACCCAACTGTATTTGGAAATCAAGATTAGTGTTCTTCATCCCCCCTTTCAAATTACTTGATCTGATTATTGTTTCCTAAAAGCACTGTCTCTTTAGAAGTATGATGAGTTGTCTATTATAGTGATCTTTAAAGACCCCATTGTTCCAAGCATATCTACACATTATTTTTTGAGTTATCAAGCATCCTTAGACTACAACCCTAAGGAGTTTCTTGGAATGATAACAGAGGTAACTTCTGATAATGAGGAGGATGAAGATTTCTGCCACCTACTAAACATAGAAGCAGACATCACCGAAATACAGAAGAGGAAGATGCAAATCACGACATGGCAACAAAGGAGAAGGCAACATTGGCATCCATCAATGGGGTACCTAAATACAACACTTTCAGGATGAGAAGGGTGTTGCAGGGGCAGAAAGTTTCGGTTCTCATTGATGGGGGTGCTACTCACAACTTTATTAACTCAGCCCTACTACAAAGAATACACATACCCACTGTTGAATTTGAAGGATTCATGGTGGAAGTAGCAGGAGGGTGCACTATGCCCTGTGACAGGTATATTCCAGGAATAAAGCTTACATTGGGCAGACATGATTTAGCACAAGACTTCTCTATGATGGACCTTCCAGACACCAATATCATCCTTGGGGTTCAGTGGCTTAGTACGTTGGGGCCAATCACTACCAACTACAAGACCATGGAGATGTCCTTTGTTAATGTTTAAGCCATTATTATAGTTCTTTGCATTTCAATAGATAACAATAGCATAATACAAGATCACTGAGAAATACACAATCACAAGAGACACAGCATTTATCCTGGGAAACCCTCTAGGGGAAGAAAACCGAGCAAAACTTCCTTATTACAGATAGCCAATACAATGCCAAGAGATAACTCAAGCTAATACAGAAGATCCTCTCCCAAAGATGCGCCACTCTCTCTCTTTCTTCTCCAACTGCAATTCCGAAACTTGTCTCTCAATGAGCAAGTGAGGTGTGTCTAAGTGAGGCGCTAGCCTCCTTATTTATACTAATCTGGCACATGTGAAGTGTCTCTTCACTGGCAGGGCCGACTTCTTAATCTGGGTGGTTATAACCACCTTTATTATATTTCGGGGCCTCTTTAATATTCTCTAGGCCCGACTTTTCTTTCTACCTATTACAATTACATTATG
>CBVK0101013251.1:0-15307 GCA_900067695.1 Picea abies
ACCCTTAAGGTACCTCATCATATGTTTCGCAGCCACTAGGTGAACATGTCTGGGTTCTACCAGAAACTGACTCAAGGTGTTCACGGCAAAACAAATGTTTGGTCTGGTGTTCGTCAGGTACATCAACGATCCAATAATCTGTCTGTACAGTGTGGCATCAATCAATTTTGACGAAGTGTCGACCAACAGCTTCAACTTCGCTTCCATGGGTGTATTCATGGACTTGCATTCCAACATGTCGAATCTCTTCAAGATTTCGACTGCATACTTCCCTTGGTGAAGGAAGATCCTCTCTGGACTCTGCCATACCTCAAGACCTAAGAAATAGTGCATTAGGCCAGGGTATTTCATTTCAAATTCTGAGGCAAATCTCTTCTTACATTCAGTGATGAGCTTTTCTTCTCCGGTTAAGAATAAGTCATCCACATATAGTAGTAATATCACTGGCTCATCGTTCATAACCTTGAAGTAGAGGTGAGAATCTGCTTTACTCTTGGTAAAGCCCAAGCTCGTCAAGAAACTGTCTATCCGACCATACCAAGCTCTAGGAGCTTGCTTCAATCCGTATAATGCTTTCTTCAACCTGCAGACATGAGACTTCCTGTCTTCAACTTCAAA
Organism: Picea abies; assembly: GCA_900067695.1. Classification (NCBI taxonomy): domain Eukaryota; kingdom Viridiplantae; phylum Streptophyta; class Pinopsida; order Pinales; family Pinaceae; genus Picea; species Picea abies. Next base: position 619 of record CBVK0101013251.1, read on the forward strand.
TCCTTGAGGTTGCTCTATATACACTTCCTCTTCGATGACACCATTTAGGAAGGGTGTCTTTACGTCCATCTGGTGCAACTTCCACTTCATCTTAGCTGGAAGGGCTATGATGGTTCTGATCGAAGTGTATCTGGCTACAAGAGCGAATGTCTCTTCATAGTCAATGCCTTCCTTTGAGAAAATCCACGAGCGACGAATCTTGCTTTATACTTCTCAACACTTCCATCAGCAACATGTTTTATTTTGAAGAGACATTTGGAGGATACCACGTCTTTACTCTTCTGTCTGGGAAGTATTTCCCATACATCATTCTTTATTATGGATTGGTATTCCTCTATCATGGCATCTACCCATTCTTTCATCTGAATGGCTTCTTCAAAGCAGGTAGGCTCCTTCTCTAGGAGGTCACACATCAACGCTGTATAACTAGAGAATGGCTTTGGTCTTTTCACCTCTCTTGTGGTTCCTTGGGGAACACCATACTTCTCTCCATCTTGAATGAGCTCTCTAGCCCAAGTTGGCTTTCTTTTATGGAGGATCGTCATCTGAGGCGGTTCTTGAAATTCTACCATGTCATGATCTTATGGAATTTCCTCATCAGGGGAAACTACGTCTTCCCTCACTGGTTCTGCAGTTCTGGGAACCTCCCTCACTGATTCTGTAGTTCTGGGGTTTACGGGTTCCTCTTCACGTTCTTCTTCAAGCTGGCATCTTCTCGATTTCTTGAGTGTTGCATCTTCATCAAAGGTCACATCCCTGCTGATCTCAATATGGCGGTGACCTAGTATGTAAATTCTGAAGGCCTTGGATACCTCATAGTATCCCACAAATATTCCCTTCTTTCCTGAAGGTTCTAGCTTGTTTCTCCTCTTTCGGAATATGTATAAAAACTGGGCAGCCAAATATTTTGAGATGGCTTACCTCTGGCTTCTTTCCGGTGAACATCTCTTCAGGGATCTTGAACCCAAGTGCACTATGGAATAATCGGTTTTGCATATAAACGGTTGTCATTGTTGCTTCTGCCCATAAGCACATTGGAAGATCTTGATCATGGATCATAGTCTTCACAGCTTCCATTATCGTTCCGTTCTTTCGTTCAGCTACACCGTTTTGTTGAGGATTATAGGGAGTTGTGAGTTCCCTCTTGATCACAACATCTTTGCAGAAGCTCACGAACTATGTTGAGGTATATTCTCCTCCATTATCTGACCTGAGTATCTTGATCTTTCTCTCGGAAAGGTTCTCTATCAAGGCTTTGAATTCCTTGAACTTGCTGAACACATCATCTTTAGATTTCAAAAAATACACCCAGGTCTTACGAGAATAATCATCAATAAATGATACATAGTATACATACCTAATAATGGAGGACGATGGCATTGGGCCACATACGTCTGAATGAATGAGCTCTAGGACTCCTTCTGCTTTGTTGTCTCTCTTCGGAAAAGGGTTCTTGATGCTCTTCCCTTGCGCACATCCATTGCATACGCCTTCATGGTCAATTTTGAATTCTGGTAGACCTATGACAGCTTTGCATATGTATGATAGCGCCTTGTAATTGATGTGAGCTAATCTTCTATGCCAAAGTTCACATGAGTTTTCAATGGCATGGGTCATGGCAGCCTTTGAGTGACCCTTTAGCTTATACAAGCCATTTTCTTCTCTTCCAATGATGATTGCTTCATTCAGGGTTTCTCCTTTAGCCCACATGAGGACTTCTCCATCTATAAAGGAAACTCTGAAGCCATTCTTGTCTAAAGCAGAAATGGAGAGTAGGTTCTTTGTCAAACCTGGTACAAAGAGTACGTGCTTCATCTTTATTGAGTTCCCTGAATTTAGCTTGTATCTTGATTCTCCCACTCCCTTGATGGGATATTGGTAATCATCTCCAAGTGTCACTTTCTAAGAAAACTTATTTTCTGAAATACAAGAGAGAATGTATCTCTGACCTGTCTTGTGCTTGGAGACACCACTATCAATGAGCCACATGTCCTCTCCAGGTGTTACCGATCCTGAGAGGGCGGAGATTAAGACATAGTCTTTGATCTTCTCTCTTATCTTCTTTGGAGGTGGCTCTTCATCTTCAACTACATGGGCATGGTGCCTCTTATGTTTCCTCTTGTATTCTTCTCGTCTGGCTGGACAAAATTTCGCAATGTGTCCCATCTTGTCACAATGATAGCATTGTACAGATGAGTAATCTCTTTCCCTTCATTGTCTTTTCTTCTGAAATCTCCTTGGATGAGATTCTTTATTATTGAATTTGTTTGGCGGTTGAGGCTCTTTATGAGTCTCTTTCTGGAAGTAGGGTTTCTTCCTTCCTCTTTTGGTGTGAGTAGCTAGGGCTTGATCATCATCTCTTGCTAGTAGAGCTTCACGGTTAGCTACTCTTGTTTCTTCTTGAATGCATTCTTCCCATAGACGGTCAAACTTCAGTTTCTCCATTCTGGCACAAATCGTTTGGATGAATGCATCCCAAGGTATTGTGAGACCATTAAGAGCTGTCATTATGAGCTCGTCTTCATCTATGGTGTCTCCCATTGCTTCTAATTGGTCTTTAAATTCTGAGATTCTGGAGAAATATTCTTGGATTGTTTCTCCTTTCTGCATCCTCGTATTCTTCAGTTGAGTTCTTAGATTCATCTTCCAGTTTATGTTCTTTCCTTCATACAGTCTGCTTAGGGCATCAAACATTTCTTTCAGAGTCTTCTTTGATGACACATAAGGAATCAGGTGGTCTTTGATTGAATCTGCAATGATTCTTTTGGCCTTGATCATGTCCTTGGTTTTTTCTGTAGCATCGTCGGGTTCTGGTACTTCTTCTTTGACGAATCTTGCTAGGTCATTCTCTTCAAGGATCAGGTCGATCCTATACTTCCATGCACGAAAGTTTTCCACACCTTCCAGTTTGTCAGCAAGCTTCGTGTTTGCAGACATCTTCTACCTGGAGCTAGGAAAATGAACAAAAAATGAAAGTGCTCAAAATCAAATTTTGAACTTACCAGGAGATGCGCTTGGCTGAGGCGAGTAGCCTGGTGTGCTTGGATCTGAGAAAATCCAACTTTTACCCCTCCAAACTTGATCTACGGATTTCTAGACTGGTGCTTTTGGTTTTCTGGTACCTCTGGTACTCTAGTACTCTAGTACTCTGGTTTTCTGGTACCGCTGGTACTTCTGGTTCTCTGGTTTTCTGGTACTTTGTGAAACTAGGGTTTCACTTTTCGGGAGATCTAGCCACTGAAAAGGTGCACTGAGAGTGCCAAAGTAATCCTTGGGGGAGGGCGCACTTTTCTAGATGGTTTTAGGGCTGAAAAGCTCCACCATAAAAAAGCCCTAATTTGCATGTACGACAACAGTGACGTTTTTCACTCTTGTGAAAGATGCTTTCTTCAGCTTGGCTCTGATACCATGTTAACGTTTAAGCCATTATTATAGTTCTTTGCATTTCAATAGATAACAATAGCATAATACAAGATCACTGAGAAATACACAATCACAAGAGACACAACATTTATCCTGGGAAACCCTCTAGGGGAAGAAAACCTAGCAAAACTTCCTTATTATAGATAGCCAATACAATGCCAAGAGATAACTGAAGCTAATATAGAAGATCCTCTCCCAAAGATGCGCCACTCTCTCTCTTTCTTCTCCAACTGCAATTCTGAAACTTGTCTCTCAATGAGCAAGTGAGGTGTGTCTAAGTGAGGTGCTAGCCTCCTTATTTATACTAATTTGGCACATGTGAAGTGTCTCTTCACTGGCAAGGCTGACTTCTTAATCTGGGTGGTTATAACCACCTTTATTATATTTCAAGGCCTCTTTAATATATTCTAGGGCCGACTTTTCTTTCTACCTATTACAATTACATTATGACCAATCCACAAAAGGGGATTTGGTCCTTTTACAATAGCCAACATGATCAATCCACAATGGGGATTGATCCGGGATTGATCCAATGAATAATATATCAAATAATAATAAGAATACACTTTGCAGTTACATTATTTCAACATCCTTCACCGAGGAAAGTGGGAAAAAGGTAGCTCTCAAGGGCATGTCAGGAAACACACCTAGGGTGGTTACAGCAAAGCGCATGGAGGCCATTTTTAGAAGAGAAGACATTGCTTATGCTGTTGAATGTAGAATATCAGTACGTGTGGATAAGAAGGGGGAGACTCATTATTCACCAGAGATTCAAAGGATCATCAACAGGCACAGCAAGGTTTTTGGACCCATTCCACCAGGAGCACCACCAGATAGGAGGTTTGAGCATATCATAGAGTTGGAAGAGGGAGCGAAACATGTCATCGCCACTCCCTATAGATACCCAAAGAAATACAAAGATGAAATAGAGAAGGCTATCAAAGAACTACTAGACATGGGCCACATTAGACCAAGTTCCAGTCCTTTTGCCTCTTCAGTGGTACTAGTGAAAAAGAAGGATGGGACCATGCGCATGTGCATTGATTACAGGGCATTGAACAAGAAGACAATCAAGAACAAGTATCCCATTCCGAGGATTGATGAGCTATTGGATGAGCTTCATGGGGTTGTTTACTTCACCAAGATTGACCTACGCTCTAGCTATCATCAGATCAAGATGAGGGAGCAGGATGTCCCCAAAACTGCTTTCAGATGTCACTACGATCACTGTGACTTCTTAGTGATGCCATTTGGATTGACCAATGCACCAGCCACATTTCAATCTTGCATGAACCATGTCTTCAACAACCAATTAAGGAAGTACCTTTTAGTATTCTTTGATGACTTGTTGATCTATAGTAGGACTTGGGAGGAGCATATTCAGCATGTAGAACAGATTTTGGCCATTATGGAAGGGCAATCCTTGTATGCAAAGGAATCCAAATGTGAATTTGGAATGACAGAGGTCCTCTATTTGGGACACATCATTGGGGTAAAGGGGGTACAGGTACACCAAGAGAAGATCCAAGCTATACTTGACTGGCCCACACCTAAGACCCTCACAGAATTGAAGGGGTTTCTTGTCATTTGTTGCTACTACAGGAGGTTCGTCAAGGGTTTCTCACAGCTTTGTGCACCCTTAACCGATTTGACCAAGAAAGGAGCATTCAAATGGAGTTCAGAGGCACAGTTGACTTTTGACAAAATGAAAAAGGTAATGAGTACGTGCCCAGTCTTAGCTCTACCAAATTTCGGCCAACCCTTCACAGTGGAGTGTGATGCCTCCGGGGGGGGGAATTGGAGCAGTGCTTATGCAGAAAAGGAACCCTCTTGTCTATGAGAGCCGAAAACTGAGGGGCCCTGAGCTTCTTTATACCATCTATGACAAAGAGATGTTGGCCATCATGCACGCATTGGCTAAGTTCAGGCAATACTTGGTAGGAGAAAAATTTGTGGTGAGGACAGATCACAACAGTCTTAAGTACTTTTTGGAACAAAAGGACTTAAATGAGAGGCAACAAAAGTGGGATAGCAAGATATAGGCTTATGATTTTGAGATTGAGTTCGTCAAGGGGAAGAATAATGTGGTGGCAGATGCATTATCCAGGAGGCCATCAGTTTATGCGATGACCGATATCTCAGTTGACTGGAAGGCCCACCCCTTAGTGGAATACTCAAAGAACCAATTTGTATGTCAATTAATGGATGGACAAGTACATGATGACAACTTCAGAATCATGGATGACATCATCTACTACAAGGGCCGAATTTTCTTGGTCCCTGAGTCAGCCTTTAAGGCCAAGGTACTACAAGCATGCCATGATTCACCTGTGGCAAGACATCAAGGATTCGTCAAAACATATCGACAGGTAAGGGAAAGGTTTTCTTGGAAAGGGTTGAAGGGAGATCTGATCCGCCACATCAAGGAATGCACTACTTTTCAAGTAAACAAGGATGAGCACACACATCCAGCAGGATTATTACAACCTCTGCCCATCTCGGAGCACAAATGGGAAAGCATCTCTATCGACTTCATCACAGGATTGCCCAAAGCACATGGTAAAGATTGTATTTTTGTAGTGGTGGACAGATTAACTAAGTTTGCACACTTCTTCTCCATTGCCACAGACTTCAATGCAACACAGGTTGCAGAATTGTTCTTCAGAGAGGTTTTTAGAGTACATGGTTTACCCAAGACCATTGTGAGTGACAGGGATAGCCGATTCATGAGCACTTTTTGGCAGGAATTATTCAGGTTGGTTGGTACGGCCTTGAATTATTTAGGTTGGTTGGTACAGCCTTCAATAAGTTGGTGGAAGGCTAACTCTGAAATTATGTATCAAGGAAGCAAAAAGCATGGGTCATGTGGCTACATTTGGGAGAATACTGCCACAACACAACTCATCATATGTCTATTGGTATGACTCCATTCAGAGCCTTGTACAATTATGACCCACTCTCTTTTGTAGAGATTGTCTTTGGTGATAGCATGGCTCCTATGGTTCAGGATTGGATTCAGCGGAGTCGGGACATACTCAGAGAACTGAAGGATCATCTGCAAAGGGCACAGAATCAACAAAAGGTCTAGGCAGACAGACACAGAGTAGAACGCACATTTGAGGTTGGTGATTTGGTTTACTTGAGGCTCCAACCATATAGACATGCATCCATCAAAAGAAGTGAATCCATCAAAAGAAGTGGAGCAAAAAAGCTCCAACCTCGATTATTTGGACCCTATAGGATCAACAGGAAGGTAGGGGCCGTGGCTTATGAGATTGATCTTCCACAGGGCAACAAAATACACAACGTTTTCCATGTGCCATGCTTGAAGAGAGCCATAGGCCAACACATCACCCCAATTGAGGTACTGCCACCCTTAGATGAAGAAGGGCAATTGATACTAATACTAGAGGAGATACTAGAGGTTCGAGAGAAGAATCTAAGGAGGAGGAGCATCAAGGAATACTTAGTCAAATGGAAGGACTTACCTATTGAGGATGCTACTTGGGAGAGTGAACAGGTATTACAAGAGACAGGTTCAAAATTGCTTGTGGGCAAGCAATTTCTAGCAGGGGAGACTGTAATGTCCCCCACCTCTTGATGAAGAGGGTTGGAGAGACTCAGTAGTCTAGTCATCCCCACTAGACTATAGTCTCATGCATTATGGGGAGAAATCAGCTAAACTCAACATTATAATATTAAGTTGACTTGGAAAAGGAAAAGTAACTCAATGAAAGAATAGAACACGTGAGAGTGAGTTAGGAGTTAACCCTAGGGGTTAACTAACTCAACAGAGAAACAAATTGGAGGTATAAAAGAAAAGCAAGGGCACACCTCTCACTTACCTTTGGATTATTATTGCATTTTTCTTTTGGGCTCTAGAGCACAACAATTTTGAGGGTTTTGAGAATACAAACCCTAGAGGACAACTCGATGGTGAGAGATCCCACCTCTCTTCTTCCAAGCTTGGTCTTGGGGATGCAATACTCCACCCACACCATTCTATAGCAGCTACAGGTACCATCTTCCATCCAGGGTAGCAACAAGGCGTAACTTGGAGGGTTTCTAGCAAAGGGGGCGCACCATTGATTGAAGGAAGTTCAATCCAAGAGTTTGAGAAGGCTTTTGGATATTTGGGCACTTGGGTTTTCTCTGCAGGAGCTTGATCATCATTTCTAGTACATTTTGGGAGAGTTATACTTGCCATTTGATTTCTTGGAGCATTGGCAAGATTTGGAGAGGAGGGCGCTATTGAAAGTAGATCTACTCAGTTTGGAGGGGTAAAACTTCATATCTCAGCCTAATACTTCACCAAGGGGTTCACCTTGCCTCGATCTATCATTCCGGAGAGTTTCAGAGGGTTTGGAGGTCTCTTTCATCAGGGCCAAATTATTGGGTCTTGGCAGTCTTCAGGAGGGGGCAGTTTAGTTTGAGGTTTCAGCATTTGGAGGAGCAAATCTTGGTATTTCAGCTTGAGACTTCAGGAGGGGGTTCACCTTGCCTCGATCTACCATTTCACAGAGTTTTGTGGCATTTGAGGGCTTCCGGCAGCAGGGCCGAAATATTGGACCTTCACAGCTATCCAGGAGGGCGTATCTGCAACCAAGGGGGTTTGGACTTTACCCTGGTTTATCTTGTATTGGTCTTCAACTTTTATTCAACGTTTGGAGGCTTATATCTTCTTACCTTGAGCATTTTGTAGTAGCTCATATTCCAGCTAAAGGATCTATCTGATGTTATTCCAGATCTGCAGTCTTATTGTATTAGGTTCTCTCATATTATCTAAATAAATGTCAGATCTATGCTATTTGATTCCATATCTGGTGTTTCTTACTATCTCTTGTATTTCCATATGTTGCATCTTCAGATCTATGTTCACATGCTTGATAACTGAATATACAAACCCTAAAACGCAACTCCAAGAGTAAACTTGCAAACAAACATACATACAACAGTTAACAGTGAGCAGTTAGTGTTCCCAGCGAAAAAAAATTTCTTGGCAACATTACAAGGACAATGTACCAAGAAATTGAGAAGGGTCCTACCCTTCCCATCTATCCATCCATTAGACATCACTATGCACCCAGAGATTTCCCATGATTCCTTGAACTCCGCCAACCTGCCATTGATGTCCTTCTCTGCTTGAAGAATAGGCCCCCGCAACTCCCATATGAAGGGGATTTAAACCTCGGGCCAACAACTGCAATGGCATCACACATCTACTGCCAAAATGGGTTGTTTTTGGTGATGGTGAGAGGTAAGTCACTCCAGAAAAGACACCTCCCCATTAACCTGCTTGTTTCTTGTTGCTCCCTTTTTTAAACCATTGATTTAATTGATGGTTGTGCTCCAACTCTAGTTCTTGGAACAAAGAAAGATGGGATCCTCCTAGGCTCCAACAGGTGAATCTGCGGCTATGGTGACCCTCCCGCTACCCTCAGTGGCACTGACAGATATCCCTGAACTTTGATGTGTCTTTAAAGATGCAACTTCAGCTCTCTTTGCAGTTGTCGCTTCCTTCTTTCTTTCCTTTGTATTAATTGAATCATGGGTAGCTCACATTTGGACAATGCCCAACATCATGGCCCGAGATTTTGGCCAAATGGTATTTCAACCTTTATACTCCTCCTATCATATGTTCCCTACATAATTTGCAATTTAAAGAATTTTGGTTTGTTCCATTTTCAGGTTCACCATACTCCCACAATGGATCCAAGGCCCTAGGCATGTTTGCTTAGTGCTATGGGAATGGACCTAGGGCAAAAAAACACAAAAAAAAACATTAAACCCCACTTGAAAAAAAAATTGCAGCATATTAATTTAAAAAATCAGCCATCCAAAGAAGAATGTTAACCATGAAAAAAGGCATCAACAAGGTGGCTAAAAAACAAAAAAAACAAGCTAAATACCCCATTGAAATTTTTCAAAAAACCCCTTACATTTTATTTGTTCTATAAATTATTGGCAAGATGATAAAAAAAAAAAACAACTAAATCTAAGCAAACAAAGAAGTAAGAAAACATGCAAATGTATGGAAACAATTAGCATACAAATTGGGAAGGGCATACATACCTGTGCTTGGAGGTTGTGGATGAAAATTTCAAAGATCCAACCGGTTGAAGTTTGAACCTTGCTCCACCACAAAAATCTTAAAAATTTGTGGATGAATTCATTACCTTGCCTTTGCACACCTCAAATATGTTTGATGACCTCCACACACCTCTTCCCTTGCTACTCCACACAAACTACAAAACAAAATGACCCCAAAAAACCGAATTAGGCTTTTTAACCCGTGGCCTCGGCGTGACTAGCCGAGTTTTTGCAAAAAATCACGATTTTTTGGAAAAAATCGTCAATGTTTTCAAAAACTCGCAATTTTTTAAAAGCCCAAAAATCGCGATTTATATTTTTCAAAAAATAGCCTCACTTAAAAACTCATGATTTTTACAATTTTTGCCAATTAATCAACAATTGTTTCTACTAGGGTTTGAACCTCATTCTTCTTTATCATCTAGTTAAATCTTCAAGATGTTGCATGCTTGACTCCATAAGCCCTAAAAGACAATGGCACTAGTCTAAAGCTCTTGTGGTGAAAATTGCATTTAGAATTAGCATTCTCTCTCTCAAAGCAATTTTACTAACTTCTCTAACTCTAACTTTAGGAAATGTTATCCCCCACTTTTAGGGATAACAAAGGAGATTATGTCTCGAGGCCCACAGGTCCTAGACATGGAGTATCAAGAGCCAGATCGACTTGAACATGGCCCTGGAGGGCCCATCTTTTTTTCCTTTCAGCGCCTCCACTTTGTCAGCAGCAGCAGCATCCATCACCTCGGCTTGGTCCTATATCAGAGATAGTTCTTGCTCCATGAGGTAATGAGTCTGGGTATCATGGTATGTGTCACTCTGATCCTCAAAACCTTTAAACAGGTGCATCTAGTTCTTTTTGTTTCTAATGGGTGCTTGGATCTTATACTTATCCACTTGACCATGTCCGGGGGGAATGACAGGATGCCCTAGCAAGCTTGTGACCATAGGTTTTGAGTTGCCACTAGGGGGGTTTCTGAAAAGTCATCGTCCGCTCCCGTCATACTTACCACTTTCCATCTTACTTCCCACTCATCCATCCCATTACATTGGTCTGGGCATTGGGTTGGCCAATCATTCAAGGGTTGCACCTTGCCTTGTGGGAAGAAGGGGATAAAGGCCCAGAGAGTAAAAGCAAGTTGGCAAGAGATAAAAGCCTAAAATAAAACCTCAAGATGCTTTGCCCAGGGATCCCTGAGAAAGCAGTAAAGTGCTTCTGAACAAGAAACAAGAGGGACCCGTAAAAATGATAAAACAAGATCTAATCAGAGGATAGGGGGTCTCATCACGAGCCAACCTTTTAGGTCCATGGGCACCTAGCGGTATGACACTACTAGCAGATGGTTACCACGCCAGGGTAGTGGCTCTTGGTTGCATGGCCAAGAGAAAGGGGATCTCATCACGAACCATCCTTCTCATGTCCGTGAAAGTGCTTGTGGGTAACATTGCCACCACTGGTAACCATGCCAGGGCAGTGTCCCCTGATTAGCTTCTTGAAAGAAAAAGAAAGAAAGAAATAAGAATAAAAGGCATGAATGGGCTTGGAAACATTTGCATCCAAGACAGGTGCAGCTCGCCTTCTACAAAGACACCCACAAGTAAGCCTTGCATTTCCCTGCTATCACTGCACCCCTTGTCAGGACATCCCTTATCCACCTCACCCATTTACATGACTTGGATTTGATCTCTTCCGGAAACATCTCGTTTCCAGTGGACACTAGCCCAATAGGACGCCCTGTCACTTCCCCCAAACTTGCCTTGCAAATTTGTATAATTTCTTTGAGCACTTGACTGGGTAGAAAGGGTTTTATGCACATGTTTAAAAAAATTGATGATTGGATGTGATTGACATTGCTATGATCCCTGTGACTTATGAGCCCATGGAGGGCGTATCTGTTGATGTGCAGGATCATACACGACGGACAGGTACCATATTGGACAGGTACACATGGGGAGATGATTAGTTCAGACCTCCATGGGGTTGAAGAGCCCACCAGATGGATGTTGAGACCCCAATAGGGGGCAAAGACATGACAGAGGGGTTTGCACCAGAGAAGAGAAGGACATTCCACAGAGGCACCCTAGCAGAGCCTCACCTAAGGGAGTTGTGCCCTCTCCATTGGAACGTTGGCCTTGGAAGGCCCATGACATCATCCAACATTTGTGGATGTTTTGGGAGACAATTATGGCAGTATGGCACGTGTGGCAGCTTGGAGAGGCCCAAGGAGGGCTAACGTTTTGCTTCAGGAGGCCTATGCTGCCCTAAAAAAGGATAACATCACCCTAGAAAGGGCATGACGTCTTACTTTTGGTTTATTAGGGTTTCATTTATGACATTTAATGTAAAACAATATTATTTTGTATTTTGGGCTTGTCGGCCTTTTGATGACCTAAAATTTAATTAAGGTCATTGGTATGGTATATATTGAGGGTTTTAACTCATATTTTGGGGATCATCTTTCACTCACCACTTGGTGAGGTCTGAAATTTGCACCCTCTTCTAGGGTTTTGGCTGAAATTTTAAGGCGCAATTGTTGAAGGAGGCTTGTTTTGGTTTTTTTGGCATTTCTCTTGGTGGAAGGTTTACAACTAGGGTTTGGCTACATAAATTCTTGGTTAATGTAAGTGAATTTCTGCAACACTTCTTTATTGAATGGTTATGGTATTGTTTACTTGCATTTGTTATTATAATTTGTTGGATTAAACCCTAGGTGACAAGCACATGTTGGTGTCCTTGTCTCATGTCCCTACTAAGTTAAAGAGCCATTTGGTTTTGTTGAAGTTAGATAGAGCCTTGCCATAGCAACAATCTAATCCTATTTTTCTAGCCTAGTCATTTTTTATCTTGTCTTTGAGCCAAGGAAGGAGAAAACGCACTAAGGACTAGGGTTTCTACACCTTAGTAAGCCATTTTCCCTAGGGTTTGATTGATGAAGCCTTGCCTTAGCAACACTTCATCATCAAGCTCTCTTGTCCCTAGCCATAGCATCTATCACTCAAGCTAGCCGTTTTATTCTTGTCAATGAGCTGAAGAAGAAGGAGAAAGCACTAAGGCCTAGGGTTTCTACACCTTAGTGAGCCTTTCTCCCCTAGGGTTTCATTGTTGAGGCCTTGCTTTAGCAACACCTCAACATTTAACCCTCTTGTCTTTAGCCATATCATTTCTTGCTCAAGCTAGCCGTTTAAATTTGTCTTTTGAGCTAGAGAAGGAGGAAGACGCACTAAGGCCTAGGTCATCTACACCTTAGTGAGCCGTCTCCCCTAGGGTTTGACTTGTTGAAGCCTTTCTTTAGCAACACTTCAACATCAAACCCTCTTGTCTCTAGCCCTATCATTATCATCATGGCCCTTCAACATTTGTAGCCTTTTTTTACTCCATTTTCCCTGATAAAGCACTGATCTAAGACCTCCATTGTTTGAGTACCCTTGATCACATACAACTTCTAAACATTCTTGAACAATCATTAACTACTTCTAACCCTAGCTTAGACGAACATGTACTAACCTTATTGCTGCTATCATCTACTTGAGTTATCTTTATACATTGCAGCATTGATTTATCTTTAAAGCAATTGAATGATTGGCTAAGGCGTTGTTTCTAGTATTAATATTGTTACATTGATTGCCATTAGCATTTATTGTGAAGTGACATATTATAATCATTGTCATTGTGCTTCGTTGACTTACTTCATTAATATTGTTTATCAATTGTTTTATATCAGAAGTCCATGATTGTATGAAGTACTAACCAAGCAAGTGATCTTGCATATGCATAGTTTCTTTGTTGCTTTGTCTCGGGCAGGTACACCTTTTGGTTATTACTCATCTTTATTGGCTGATTAGCCGGGACTTTCTAATCGGTGGTCACTTGTGAGGGGGACTATTATACTTAGCCTTTCAACCCTTTGCCTTCTCAAAACCCCAGGTCACCGGGGACGTCTCCCGTGGGCCTTACCTCCCTAAACAGAAAGAGCTATCCCATTGAGGTGACAGTGGTGGGATAGTCTCAGTTACGCCAATTTGCCTTCCTTTCATCCATCCTTTACCTTAACAACAAACTGTGCAATAACATGAAACTAATGATATTTATTGTTGTTGTTACAAAAGTTTTATACAACCAATAGGTTTTACTTTAATTTGCTGCACACATACTTGGAAAAGTGGCTTAAGATACTCAAAATTCAGATCTAGCAATTGGATATTATTGTAAGATGTTGAAGGCTTGGTTTATATATTAAATTGCTACATTTCTGATTACTTCTTCTTACTGCTATTGCAAAAGATTGATTGTTGTTATACATTGTTTTACTATTGTAATTTGCAACAACAATTGGATTTATTGCTTATCTAGTATCTAAGAGGTCATTTATGAGCTATATATCTTGGGGATTGTCTATATTATGCTCAAAGGTGAACCAATTACCTTGTTATCTTTCTTACCTCTCCCAGACCTAGACCTAACCTTCAGGTGACCAAGATAGGGGGGTGTAGGCTTGGCTAATCTTGCTATTAAATCCCTTGAGGTCACCAAGGAAGCTTCCCTTGTGGTGGACTTTCTTCCATCACTAAAACGAGGGAAGTCTCTACTTAGGTGACAGTGGTAGAAACTTCCAATTGTTCACAAGATTGAGATCTTGTGGAGGGCTTGCATGAGTACAAATCCTGTGATAACAAGACCGATATCGGTGATAGAGGAAGAGGAGCAAGAGACTCTGAAGGCAGAACAAAGTTCAAAGACTTCATGTTCAGGGAGTCAACCTTTAGGTGGAGAGGAGGAGTTGGCCCCTTCTAGCTTTGTCAGTAGACCCAATTGGTATGAGCTGACATTGATGGACACTTAGGAGCAAGTTAAGGCTCCTAGGAGCACATTCAGAGAGAGTAGGCCTCCGAAGAAGCTTCCGGACTTCATGGCACTAATGAATAACGTCATTAAAAAGGCAGCAGACCAACAAGTACAACAGGATGAAGATTTTCAGGTCCTATCAGCGTGCCTACTGGGTTTGTCTTTGACCACAGTTAGGATCTAAGTTTTAACTGCCAAATGTAGTATATGCTGTTGTTTTAGGACAACCAACAGTCCAAGAACTTCTTGCTGATTTGTTACGGTTGCACTTCCAATTTTAGGTGCTCTAGCATGTAGTTTTAGTAACTAGAAGTTAGCACATGCATACTAAAATAA